>KL276564.1:0-68315 GCA_000699545.1 Podiceps cristatus | reverse complement strand
CCAGGGCCTCACCACCCTCACGGTGAAGAATTTCTTCCTTCTATCTAATCGAAATCTACCCTCTTTCAGTTTAAAGCCGTCACCCCTTGGCCGATCACTACAGGCCCTTGTCAAAAGTCCCTCTCCAGCTTTCTCATAGGCCTCCTTTAGGTACTGGAAGGCTGCTATAAGATCTCCAGAGCCTTCTCTTCTCCGGGCCGAACAACCCCAACTCTCTCAGCCTGTCTTCACAGCAGAGGTGCTCCAGCCCTCGGATTGTCTTCATGGCTTCTTCTGGACTCGCTCCATCCCACTGTCCATGTCACCGACAAAGATGTTAAACAGCACTGGAGGAACGCCACTCATCACTGTCATCAGAACTGATGAGCTGAAATCCTGATTCTACTAAGTCCACAATTCTTCTTAAATTCAATTTTTTAATCTCTCATTTTTAAAGCCATAGTTATTATGTAGACATCTGAATCCTAATGCCATCCAACAGAGTGTTGCTTCTTTTTAAAAGTATTTGGAGAGATGGCTTTCTCCTTTCTGAGTTTTCAAAGGCCATTGCTTAACTCTTGCCAGATAGCTAATTAATTTTACATTAGGGCATGTATTCTATAGAAATGGCCTCTGTTTTATTAAACAATAGTAACATCTGATGACCTTGGTATTCCATAAGAGAGTTGTCTCTCTATTGTATGTCTTGGTGAATAGAAATGTTTGTTGTATTTGTGGTTACATACCCCAGGAGCAGACTGTCATCTCAACAATTTAGAGAACAGCTTAGATTTCCTTTCAATGTTGTAAAAATAAGAATAAACAGTCAGAACCTTTCCGCAATGTTTTCCAGAGATGAATGTTTTGGTATTAAAGTATGAAAGCTTTGAGGAACGAATGGAAGACAGTCTTTACAATAAGAAAATGGTTTCCATCTTGTAAGCCAGTTTAAATTGGGGCCTGTTCCTGTAGTGAGAAGTAAGAGTAGCTATGGTGAAAGACCATTCAATGGTATGTGTCTCCAGTAATTGCATCCCAGTGTCGGTCCTTTTTCAAAGAGCATCCTTATTTAAAGAAAATAAAGATAAAAAAGTCAGCACTTTTGCTGAAAAATAAATCCTATGTCAAATGTACCTTTTAGAAATTATAAGTTTAAAATCCATTATGGGCTTTTGAACTGTGCAAGGAAAAGCTATCCTGATGTTACAGTTAGTCATGATTCTTGACCAAAAGATTCTTAGCTGTACTGTGTGTTGTTTGCTATACATTTTTGATCTATGGTTCTAATTTTCTATTAAACATTTTAGATAAAGTGTACAACAATACAAATACTTAAGTTATTACTAGCATGTACAGAAAAGAAAAAAAAAAAAAAAAAAGGGAGAAAGCTAAAGCCAGATAGATCCTGTCTTTAGAGCCCATACACTTTCCGTAAGCCTAATGGTGTTGTCTCTTTCACCATGGGAAAGCAGAAGCATCCTGGAAATTGTGCAATATCTCTGAAAACTACATTTAAAAAAATTCAAAATATAAGCAAAGGCCACCTTCTTCTTGCATAATTTATAGAAAAAGATTTTATTGAAAAGATCCCTTCAGTAAATATGTGGATATTTATAATACCCAAAACTTCAGGAGTACAGAAATACGGCATTTTTTTATTACTGACAGTTCTTCTCATGCTAATTTTCAGAGCAGCCTAGAACCTTTCACAAATGCTACATTTCATGTACATATGATTGGAGAAAATTTGTATTTACCTATAATTGTTTATTTATATGTTGAGGTGTTTGTGCACCTGTATTTATAAATATGTGACAAATTTTTTTTTTTTTTTTTTTTTTTTTTTTACTTTGTATGTGTTCTGAGTTATTTTTATGTGGTTGTTTTTACTTACAAACCATTTTGCAATATGGTGTGGGTGGCTTTATGCAGAATACATTACCTTAGGCAGCCAAAATCTTTGTATGACACCCTCCCCCCTGTCCCTACTGCATTCTTCCAGTTCAGTTTGGCCAGAACAGAAGGTATTCTTCAGGTATCCCCAAACAAAAGTAGTTATGTGATTCCTCAGTAAGATTAGACTAGAAAAAGGAGGATATGGGAGAACTGACAGAAATATGGGTGCCTGAAGGTTACTGACTTTTTTGTCCTTGTTTTTGAATATTCTTATTTATGCTTCGCACTGCAGTGATCAACCATCAGCAGGGTTAGGTGTTAACGGAGCAGCTGGAATGCTTGCTCAGCCTGCAGATGCTTTAACTTCATTAGCCTAAATAGAGGCCTGTGCTTTGAAGAAAGCTAAAGGTCTATTTAAAATTTGAGCCAGTGGCTTCACAGCAGAAATGCATCATGATTGATTGTTCTGCTGTAGCTGAAGGTGTAGCTAATGCAGCTATTAGCAGAGGCCTGACCTTTTGTAGTGAGTGTTCTGTTGGAAGACGTGGAGTTTAGTTGGATCTCGGGTCTCTTACTGCCTCAGGTATTGTTCAGCTGTTGTTTTTTTACATGTGTACGCAGCAGATGTTGCTGCTGGTGTTGCAGATGTTGGCGTGGTGTTCTGTCTTGTACTTTTTGCTTGGTTGGGGTCCCTCTGCCTTGGGCACATGCACCAGGACAGGGGGATGCAGCGTGGTCGCAGCTCTCTCCGTGGCAGTCTGGTAATTGTCCGTATTTCAGCAGTGTCTTATTTATTTCATGTTATTGAGATCTTAACAGGAAATGGTCTCTGTTTTCCCATTGCTCTGTGACTAGTTTCTTCTCTGGGATTTCAGGGAAAAGGGGCTATTGTGTGTGCCCTAATATTGATGTACTTACAGATCAGCCTCTGTTTTGGTACAAGGTGGTTTTCTGTGGTTTGTAGGATGCATTGGTGCTTCTTATAATTGGACGTGCAACTAGCCATCTACTTGACACTTTTCTGGTGAATGAATTCGCTTTTTATGTGATTGTTATCTCTGTAAGACCATGTAGTATTGAAATGAATTCTGTCAGCTCCTGAGTATTCTAATCATCAAGATAAACTTACTTCTATTAGGTTGCCTGTGAGCAAAGCAGAGATAACTCTAATACTTATCTTCAACCACTGTGTGTGTGCCGCCACGCGATGCTTCCTGCGTATAAACATCGGAGTCCCCAGACCTGTAGTGCTATCAGAGTGGACTTCTGTTCAAGCTGATGAAATTTTGGTTGTCTGAGGCAAACAGTTAGCCAGGGTCGACTTTCCAGTGACAGCTTTTTCAAATGGCAGTTTTCTGTAGAGATTTTGCTTTGAAGGCCTTAGTTCTTCAAAACTGAAGCATTGCTTAATGTATGTAGAGAGGACACGCACGGTTGCGACCTGCCATTATTCCACAGAGTCATACAACGCAGGTGGCAGAGATATGTTTTGCTAAAGGAATGACTGATTTCTTACCAGTGATCTTCCAAGCGCTTTTGGAGACTGGTGGCCGTCCTCAGATAAAGGTTGAGGGAAGAATGAACTTTATAGCTGGCCTGGTTCAGGTGTGAACTTAGAAAATAAGATATCCTTGAGGATTTTGAAAAAAGTTCATGAAAGCTTTTGGAAATGCTAGAAGGTTTTTATTCAGAAGGAAAATGTTAGGTTTAAATGTGTAGTTTGCTCGCCTTAGCTATAGCTTGGTGGCTAGGAAACAGGGGCAGGTGAGCTGAAGCTTCAGAGATAATGTGTCCTGTCATACCTCATCTCTGCTTGCAGGAAAAATAAGTAGAAGGTAAACCAGCAGTTGGTATTTGATTCTTCCTTTTTTTGCAATAGAAGATTGATAACCTTTAATTTTCTGTAAAATCTTTAGCATTTGAGGATTTCAGAAGAATGACGAATACTAGGAAAATAAATCTTGTCGTACCCTCATTTTAAAGAGGGAAACGGAGGCACAAAAAAGTAACTAATCTCTCAGCTTTACCACAGACAAAGTATGGAGTGGAGGCGGCAGTAACCAGGCTTTCTGAGTAAAGAAACACTAACGCTGAAGATAGCTTACAGAGATTTCATAAACAGACTAACTTGGTAAGGAAAGAATGGTGCTGCTGTTGTAACTTCTGAAACGGTACCTGTTTCTTGAAATGAATATTAATAATCCAGGGGAATGAGTGTTGGGACAGGGAATTGCATCCTACAGTATTGTCCTTCTCAGTAAGCCTGCCAGTTCTTATCTTTGATCGTAAACTCCTTTTGTGTATATTGTAGAGCAAATAGAAGTCACAGAGAGATGGATGACTTCAGTCAGACTTAATGATGACAGTTTCATTCTTGAGCATGGCAGCATATTTATTTATATCTACATATATATGTGTATGTATAAAAAATATTAAATTACTTTCTTTTTTGTCTTTCCGCTTTCTTGTGCTGCTCATTTTCAGCTGAAACGGAAATTGTCAAAATAAGATGCGACTTCGAGATTTTTTTGTCTCGGCTCTCCCCTCTTTGGTGCTTTGAAATGATACTGTTTGTGACTTCTTTCACTTATTTCAGTGTCCTTCTCTTCCAGTCTTTGATTGCTGTCTACTCAGATAGTATTTGCCATAACTGAAGTTTGGTTTAATAAAGCAAAGCAGGTTCTGTCTGATGTGCTTGAATAGGGGATTTTGGAAAGCGATGTGTGTAAGAAAGCGATGTTCTTTGCAAATTAGCCATCATCTCCTTTGAGCTTAAACAAGACATGTGCCCACTTTCCATGCTGACTTCCCAACGTGAACACCAAGTGCTCTGATGGATGATCTCTTGTGAGGGAGAAGGAAACCCAAGATAACTTACTACTGACAGAATCTTAAGGATTTTTCCATCCGACTAAAAGATTTTTGTACCTTGACAGAAAATCGATGCTTTCTCATTCTTATTAGGCCTGTAGCAACATCATCTATAGACGTCTCTACACCAGGGAAAACTTCATTTAAAGTTCCCACCATTGCAGCCATATTGCAGCTAAGAAATCTTGGGATTCCTCATGCAGGTGAGGTTCCCTTCGTCTTCCTTGCAGCATCAGGATGCCTTAGGAAGGGCAGGTTCCCATGGTCAAATTTGTTGCTAATTCTTCAAACTGTGTCAACTTAGAAAAAACTGACCTCTGTTTTAAGTATGACTGTGGGAAAGCAGCTTTGTCCGTGCTAAATCTTTCAATAGTGCCAGCATCTGCACATCTGCAGGAGTGGTAAATGCAATGATTTACCTTGTCAAAGTCCTAGAACAACATAGCAGAGTATAATCTCTTGTGTATTTTGGCAAAACACATATGTTACCGCTGGGAAATCCTTTGTTTATACTCGAAGTGCTGAGAAGGTAATCAACTGATTTTGGCAATTGTTTGAGTAGGAATGTTCTTGTGTGTGCGTGAGCCTATCTCAAAGGCATTCTCGTTAGAGTACGAGCATGTGAAAGCTAACTAGGAATGTTCTTGTGTGTGCGTGAGCCTATCACAAAGGCATTCTCGTTATATTTTGAGTACGAGCACGTGAAAGCTAATGGCAATAACGGATCAAAGTAGTAAGAAGAGGGAGAGATTATGGAGAGGGTGTCTCTTTTAAAAGAAAGCAATATTCAACTTCAACTGCCTCCTAAGTGCTTCCTTGGAGGGTACTGTGATACTTCTTGTGTCCGACGTAGCAGTCTGAGCACTGTGAGACCGGAGTGGCAAGAATCAGGCTGTGGTACAGTTTCTTAAAAGACGAAGGAGAGAACAGGCAGCCCTTGAAGAACGCTAGCATTCAGAATATGTAAGGTGTCTGAAAATTGGCAAGGAGCTGAAGTGAATTAGTAAGCAGAGCTAAAAGGACCAACATAAACTAAGAAATATAAATGTGAGCCTGAATTTATCAGCTAAAGCCAGGCACATTTGAGAGAGTGTGTGTGTGTGAGAGAGAGTTTCTTGCTAAAAGCAAAGAGTAAGCGAGTGATATATTGCTTTGATGCTCTTTAAAAGGAAGTGGTTGTAATCCATATCATTTTGCTGTCAGGTGTATTTGAAAAGTAGAAAACATATGTCAGATATATGTTCTGCAAATAGTCATCAAAGGTGTATTGGTAGAAGTATTTGGTTTGGAGGGTTCCTTGGAACCCACCATTCAAATCTACACGTATCTTGAGTTGTCTTGAAATTGGCTGTTGTTCTATGCTATGGCAAAGCGAGGGCATTGCAGAGGTTAACTTGAGCCTGGCGAAGCCTGCGATCCTGTTGTTCTCAATGGAGAGGCGCTTCCAAATGGCTTAATTCAGAGCGCGTAAAAAATAATTATTTTGCTCGTGTTTTAGTGGCACCGCCTCTCGCTGTGGTCTATATGCTGCTAAATTTAGTCCATAGTCCTTTGAACACCCCTTATTCACTGGTCTATTTAAGCGAGTTTTTAATTCCAGAGGGGGATACCTTTTCCCTGTCAGCATACGAATACTAGCCTGATGATTCCAGCTGCCTAAATGAAGATTACTGAGAAGGATTCCAGATTTTGATTTTTGATGATGTCTGTTGTCCTTTGTATGGTTTCAAGAAATTTCATTGCATCCCCTCGATTCCACTGAACAAAACTGCAAATTCACCAGTGCAAAAGTGTAAAATATTCAGGCTTTTTGCAGTCCTACTGCACGAGGGAAGCTCCTAGTAATTGCAGGAAGAAGCGAGAAACTTCAGGGTCAGGTAGCTGGCCACCTCTAACTGCTGCTTTCCTAGAACAAAATGTAGCAGGAGAGTGAAGCGCAGGAGCTGCAGCAAATTAGGCTCCGTGGCAGCAGTTAGAGTTACTGGATGAAAGCAAAAAATGGTTCGTTTCTCTGGGAGCATCTTTGGGGTTCGATGCTATAAATGGTGCTCTAAAATGTAAAATGTTATTACGCGCTGTTAGGGAAAGAGTCTCAGCTTGCGTTAGAGCAAGTGGCTGTGACAACTGAACTCTGTATTTAAAGGACGTGCTGTTAGGGCCCCTCTTGTGTTCACTCACCTCGTGTTTATGCTTCTTACTGTTGGTGATGGACAGTGATGCAAAGGTTAGTCTTCACAGCAGATATTCTTCTGTTAGAATCTTCTTCATGGGCTTTTGTCATAGCCGTACTTTGCCTCCTCAAGGATTTTTTTTTTTCTTGGTTCTGTTTTTAAGCCTACATAATCTACTGTCACCATGCACGTGTTGTTGAGTTGCATAATTGAAGCAGACCCATAGCTGACTCCCACACCGAACTGCCGGTGTACAGCCATTGCGGCAACCTTGTTATTCCACTTGGTTTTCAAATGCCACGTCATCATGCTGAAAAGCTCACTGTCACTCTTGTAATTTATTTTTTTTTTTTATTCCCCCCCCCATTGTAGAGCATGATGAGTGTGGCAGCGGACAGCATAACTGTGATGAGAATGCAATCTGTACTAACACTGTCAGGGGACACAGCTGCACCTGCAAACCCGGATACGTGGGGAATGGGACCATCTGCCGAGGTAAGTCTGTTACTCCAGAAACACCGTAGAAGCGGCAGACTCTATTAATGTTTTCTGACAGTCGCCTACATTCTGCTAACTTGTGATGGCTGGATTCTGTCAATGATTTGCTGTAAGATTTATCATCTGGCAAATGAAGTATGCATGGAGATGATGGGAATTGATTTGTGCATAACTTCTTGGCAAGAAGAAAATATTTTTTTGAAAAGCTAGAAGAAAAGAACTTTTCATTTACTGTCACTGAATGCTGTCATTTGAGCTAGTATCATTCAGTCGTTAAGTGGTGTTCATTGTTTCATAATCTGTGGATGGTATGTGCTGTCACCTTTGCCTTTTGAAATTTAATCAGGTGCCTTTTAAATTAGGGTAATTGTCTCTTATGCTAACATCGTATGTTGATTATTTGGCTGCACACATCAGAATAGGGCTTTTTCTTAAATCTTTACCTTTAAATATGTATTTTGAAGATTTCTGTGTTCTGTAAACAAGAAATACTGATAGTCATGCTTTCTGTGAAGTAATTGGTCATTTATTTAGGGTGTTTTTTGGTTTTGTTTCTGTAGACAAAGAGAAGCAAATATGTTACAGAGAAACAGGAGGCAATAGATTAACTATTTGGCTTAAGTGAGGGCTGCGTCATGAAGTGCTACTGAGTTGTAACTCATGCATTTATGAATTATATTTGTCTCGTAAAAAGCTATTTTTTGCTTGTCTGGGATTGCATGTTTTCTGACTTTCTAAACAGGCTTGCTCTAATAGAAAACCGATACTTAATTTTTTTGAAATGACAACTATTGAAATTGGGAAATGAACAGGGTAAAGTATTTTGTACTTAGTTTGAGGGCACAAGAGGCTCGATATTAATTTTCCAGAATGTTGTAAATTGGCCAAGGAATTCCTTTAAAGGAGAAGGAAGCCTGATGTCATTCTTGTTTCAAGCTAAGTCCTTCACCAAGATTAGCCTGTCAGCGGCTGAATTAACATAAACCAGCTGATTGCTTCTTGATATGACTTACTTTGGGTACTATCCCTCCGCACAAGAGCATCGCTGCATTTAGAACTGTAAAATGGTTTGTAAAGATTCTAAGAAGGAATACAAAAATGTTATGAAAATGGTAGGCAAGTTAAACCTTGGTCTGTCTATACTGAAGATTGAGAGATGATAGTGGGGAGAACTCGGTATATTTGCAGTCTCTGACTTCAGTGAATGTAAATTGCGGCATAGGCAGCTATAGTTTCAGGGAGGCCTGAGTGAACAGCCTGTCCTTTTGACTGTCATCTTTTTTGTTTTTTTTCTGGGGATAATACAACAAGGGAAACCCTTAATCATATTTCTGTGAAACAAGGATGTTTGGATCAGTTCATAAAAACTGTTTTCACACTGGTTTTCTTCGTTTGCACACCTGGATATTTGGTTTTAATGTGCCAAAAACTCCAAGTGAAACTCTTACTGCATATTTATTAATCTGGTAATGTTGAAGTACTGAAATTGGACAGCAGAAATGCAATAACGTTTTTGCCCTCCAAGTTCTGTTGAAATCTGAGTTGTGGATAAAATATATATTGCACATATTTTTCAGTATGCCTTGAATAGCACATGTGAATGTAGTTATACTTGTATTTTTGAGAGAGATGTACATGGAAACAGAGGAAACAAAGTACATTCTTATATTCTAACTGGGAAGAATAAATTTAAAAGAAAATTGGACATTATAGAAAGGGATTTACAGTGTAATAATTATTAAAGTCACTAGGGGTAAGAATAATCTGGCGCTGCATGGAATAGTTACTACTGGAAACCAGCTCATGTTAGAATGGTGAGTTTAATTTAACTAGGAAAACACTCCACGTAGACTAGTGGTCTGAGTTTCTCAGCCTGGAGTGCTGTGGTCGCTTGGGGTTCTTACAAGCTTGGACTGCTAATTTAAGAAACATTGCTATTCTACCCATGATAGTACCAGAAACACCACTTTTGCCTTTTCTTTTTTTTTCCTTTTTTTTTTTTCTTTTTTTTTTTTTTACCAAGTTCAGCAATGATACCTTAACATTCGCCAGTCACGGTGTTTTCCTTGCGCAGATGCTAGGGTTGGCACAAGGAAAGAAGTGTGAACGTGCCAGGACACATATAAACTGCTTACGATGTCTTGTAGTAATTTTGTGGCTTTATCTTCAGGTGATACCAGCTGGGAAAAAAATAGATATAAGCCAAGGTGATAAGCTTAATGCAGTACTGTCTGAAGATACGATAAACATTTCTCCTTGAGTTGTCGATAAGTGCTTTATAAACACACGTTATAGATGCGTACATACACAAAACAGTTGTTCCAACCCATACTGAAATAACATATTTCTGTAATTCAGTATGAAGTCTTATTAATATTGTCCAGCAAAACTTTAAATAGAAAATTTATAATTTTCTGATGAGAGAAAAGGACTAGCTTTGTGCCTGCTTCTACAATCTATTACAACAATCTATTTCAGCAATGTTATAAAAAATCAAATAAAAGTAATGTTTCTCTTTGACTTTACTGGATAGCACTGTGATAGTCTGTATATATAAAAAAATGGACTAGTGTTATTTGTATTTTAGAAAAGAAGATGTTTGTGTAGTTAAATTGCATGGTGAACTACTGGTAAATATAATGAAATTACTTTGGCAGGAGTTTGTAACGTTTACATTTTTTGTGAAAAATATGGAGAAAAAGAAGGACAGAAATAATCTTGGTATGAATATTATGATTGCTGGAAATTTAGAAATAACAAAAACCTATGTTGATGAGTAAAGCAAATATTTTTTTTAAAAAAAATCTGTATAATCAGGCTTCACACTTCTTGAGTAGAAAAATAAATTTCCTGCATAAAGAGTTGCTTTACGGTAAGTGTGGTAGACAAGACTGTGTTATTAAGAACGGGATTGTGTCAAACTAGATGTGGTAACTGTCACGAAGGAAGGTGGTGGAAAAGGGCGCGGACTGAGACCAAACGCCCTTCTGCATTAAAATAGATACTGCCATAGTTTAAGTGACATAAAAACGGAAGGAGAAGTGGAGATGAACATAAGAAAATCTTTCTAAATACATAGGTACTAATATATAGGCAGTGAGACTGTATAATAGAGACAAATAAGACTTATTTCCTATGGGTGCTCTCAATTTGACTGTAACAAGTAGCCTTTGGCACCTCAGGCACTGAAATTTTTGTGATAGATCAGGACAGAATGAGGCTGAGGTGAGCTGAAACGACAAGGCAGGCCAATGCCGTGCCATTTCCATTAGTAAATTTGACAGAATACTGGACCCAGAATCAGATAGATTGTATTTTAGGATTTCTTCAGAAAATGAAAAGTAAAATTGATCTTTGCTGGAAGAAATTACAGCATTGAAGGCAGAGGACAGGGGTATAACTAGTTGAATAGAGAGAGGTTCTGAATCTACGGATTTGCTAAATTGCTCTCCTCTATGAAGGAAACTTTGAAAAAATTCAGAAGAACTAAGAGTGATTTGGGAAACAGAAGAAGTTGTGGGTGGGTAACAGAAGACTCATGCCACGCCCTTTTACTTGGGTTCTGTAAATGAGTTATAGCATTCATAGGTGAGGGTGGAAGAAGGACAATTGGAGCAATTTCGCTAAACTTCAGGACAGGATTTAATAGTGCAGCATAAAGGCAGCTGACTTAGGGTAGAAGGGAAAGGTGGTAAAAATTGTTTTGGCACCTGAACGTTCCAGTTAAAAAAAAAGTGTGGTGGCAAATGACTACCTGGTACAACATGGCACTTTGCAGTGTGCCTGTCAGAATGGACCTAGTGGGAAATCAGTGTTTAGTGGCAACAGTTAGATGAAAGTCTTGGTTTCCTAGGAAAACCCGGTTTATGAATCATTTGTCACCTGTAGACAGGGTTGTGTATGCGAGAGTAAAACTCTGTCGTGTAAGATGAGTAAACCTCACTGTCGTGAGTCTAGCAGAGGAACCAGGAATTTTAAATACGGCGCTAACACCATATTTAGACTAGAGAGGCTCTCGGTCTGCGTACTGTTGCAGTATTTCCGTGTGAAATCTTGGCAGTGCTTGAATCTGGGAGGCTGGAAAACGTGTACAGGGAAAACGTCTTTCTCCGTTTTTTGTTTTGGTAGGTTCTAGTTCCAGTTCCACTTGACAGCCTTGCGCCGCAAGCTGTGGATGTGCCATGTTGAAGTGGGATGTGACATTTGTTAAAACATTAAGGACCTTGTGCTCCACCATTTGCTTTACCTTAGCGAAATGGAAGCTAGATAGTATTTGCTGTGGGGTGTACACTCCTACAGTTTAGCAGAAGTTTATTATAGAGCTTGTGCCTTGTACCATGGACTGAAGTCAAAGAAAGGAGCCGCGGTATATTGAAACATCAGCAGGTTTTCTAAAATAATTGATGTCATTTGGGATTACATGCCTTAACCCAGCCAACCAAAACCCCACTCACTAGATTTTGTAGGGGCTATAAATCTGACTTCTCAGCATGAGCAACGTAAGAGACACCATCAAGGCTTTGTTGCAATCGGTTGTTTTCTTCTGTACAAGGAGACGTAGCTGAGGTATACGAGCCTTGTCCTAGCTCTTGGTATTTTCTTCTAAATCTTTGGTTTAAAGTACAAATTTTGCACATAGAAGTCCTTGTATATTATCAAAAAAATAGAACTGGCCTTGAATATACTCAGATGATAAACAGGGACAGTTCTGAAACACGGACAAGGTCTGCTGATCTTTTTTGGTGTGTCTCTATTGGGGAATGAACAGAAGTCTAAGCAGTTAAACAAGTGCAAATATTTTTCATTGTACTTCTATATTTTCCTTGCATAGTCTGTTTAACAGGTATATTTAGTGTGCTATTAATATCTCATTTAGTGGTTTCTACTGAGTTGCAGATTTATTAGAATGATTAAATGAGGTGGATTTAGTTAGAGTCATAAACCTTAAAGCAAATGTGTGCAGTATGACTGATGCCTGGGCAGAGAAACATCAGGTATACTGAAATACAAATCAAAACAGTGTTAATTCTAATTAGTATTCAGGCTGTAGAATGGTTTATTTCTGCCAGAGAACAGAATATGATTCGCCCCCACCCCGATAGATTCTTCTGCAACGTGTCACAGGCAACACTTAAGGGATTACAACTCACTGTATGGTGGAGTCTTAAAGATGAAAGCCATTATTTTTCAGTGGCTCAGTTCTTGTGGTGTAATCTGGAAGTCCAGGTAAGTTTCTCAGATACTGAGAACCACAGTGCAATTATTTGCCCTGGAAGCTGTGTTTGGGAGTGCGTTTTTTACTGATGAACTTACTGGTAACCTGATATAAAAAGTAACCGGATACTCCTATCTTTTATCAAGTAATGGGAATAATCATACAGACTGTTTATTCATAATACACTCAGAATGCTTACTGAAGACCAGAGTGCATCACAGGCTGGAAAATTGCTTCTGTTTGATGTGAATCAGTAAGTTGGCTTGTTTCTACACCTCTTTAATCATAAATCATAACTGGATGGACATGTTTTAACAAATGGCAGTCTGAGAGCTTTCTTTCATTGCAGTTTCCTTTGTTTCCAATCAGATATTTTTTAAAGTAACTCTTAGTCTGAAGTATATTTAATAATCTGAAAGACATGCCCATGAAAGAAATTGTATATCTTCCAACATGTAGGCATTATAGTGATGATGTAGAAAATAAATGACTAAAGACAAAGCATTTCATCTGTTATGAAATTTCACCTGCTATGAAAAATACTCAAGAGTATTTTTAGTAAGAACTAAAGAAGAAAGAAAAATTCAGTCTGGTTATTTCTGTGCTGGGTTGTCTGCTTTTTTGTGTCCCTTTTACATTGGCATCAGCAGTGTTAAGGTAGATTAACTTTAAATGCCAGCAATGTGAGACAGTCAGATGTGCTGATATCTCGATATTAAAGCATATCAGATCACTGTAAGGTGAGTAACTGCCACTTAGGTTTATGGTTTTAGCACATATGTGTGTCTGTTGGAGGCGGAGTTGAAAGCCTTTATGAAGCATTGGAGTAGGTTATGAATAATATGTAGGCCAAGACTAAAGTGGAAAGGAACAAACGCCTTTCCCTATAGCCTTCAATTTTTGTGACTGTAAGGCTTTGAATGGTTGATATGCCTCATCGCAGCTTTAACTGCTGTTTTGCTGTAATATTCACAAGTCTCATAAAAGAATATGGGAGTTTTGACTCGTGCCGAGATTCTCATCTTCATTCTTCACAGTCTTGAGCTTTGTGGTGGTGTGGTGTTTTTTTTATTATTTCACCTAATGTGTAGTGAACAAATCACTTGAAAAGCGGGTAAGTGCATTCACATGCATTTTAGTGTCACTTGGCACATGGTGAACAAATCACTTGAAAAGCGGGTAAGTGCGTTCACATGCATTTTAGTGTCACTTGGCACACATGGAAAATGCCATGGCAAGTGTATGGCACTGGATAGTCACACTTTTTGGGTGAAACATCCTAGATGTAACTGATTTAATACTTTTAAACCAATATATAGTTATACAGCAGTGCAATTAGAAATGTTACAGATTTTTCATTCTAAAAAGCATGGTTGGACTCAGAATCAAGACAATATGATCGAAGCCACTAGATTTCCTATAGTCCTAAATCAACTGTATTAATAGAAACGAAAATGTGAAGTTTTAATGTAAGAAATCAAGATTTTTTGTTCATTATTGGATAGTTATGAAGGGTGGTACATTGCTATGTTTATGTTTTGAGTTACATAAACTCCGTTTGTAAATTATTTGCCACATGCTTCTTAAGCTTCTTCAGTTGTAAGTTGTTCTTGGTTTGATTTTGGATGGTAATAATTTCAAATAATTTTGATGAAATTAAGATGATTTATGATAATATTTTCTTGCCCTTAAAATGTCATCGCCTAGATTTAGTCATGTGAGATGCTGAAGCTCAGACGCAATTATTTTTGTATTAAGAGCTGAGCTATACATATCCACCACCATGCAGTCCAGTTTTACAGCCTCTCCAAGGGCACAGTATTTCCTACTGATTGGATCCTGTTCTGCCTGTGAGATTGTTTGATGATTTAGAAAGCACATCGGTTATGGAAGTAGATCATTTAAAAACCATGATTAAGGTAACTTGTCAGAATCCAGATCCTGATCTCTTTGCTGTCACAGATTATCTCACTGCTTTAGATTTATAGCTAATTTAAGAGTGTAGCACTGATTTGTGCTTGCTGAAGATGTTTTCCAGTCCAGAGCAACTGTTGTATGAAAGGAAAGAAATGCTGTAGTTATCTGAAATATTTAAAAACTTGATCTGTCAGGCTTTGCTGCTTGTAGGAGTAAATCCAAGGGGCTCAGCAGACCTACTTATGAATGTTTATGAGGGTTCCTAGGTTCAGACTCTGAACCGGAGATGCTCTCGTTGGCTCCGTTGCTTGTTGTCTCCTGTTGCTTTGGTTTACATTCGTTTGCTTAGGATCAGCAGTTCACTCTAGGATCATGGTCCTACATGGCAAGTACAAAAGATTTACAGGGTGATGACAAGTTAACAGGTATGTTACCCGTAATCTCCTGAGCAGTAAAACTGGGTTGTATAGGAACATGAGACTGTTTCAATATTCATTGCTTTCTCTTTTAACAGAATAGTTAATAACAGCAAAAATGTGAAGGTTTTACTTTCATGTCTGCACCATACATTCTATCTATTTTCTGCGCTCTGTTCAAGGTCATCTCAGCTCCTCCTGGTTGCAGCAGCTGTATCACCTCCCAGGCCTCTGTCACAGAAGCCCTTGAGGAGCCCAATCCAAAGTCTCTGGAAGCCAAGAAGCACCTTTCTAATGCAACTAGAATGGTTCACTTGTGTTACTCAGATTACTATTTTTCTTTCTTCTCATAGTATTAAAATCTGAAATTTGAACAAAAATTATCAATTATTAAGTCCTCAAACACACCCCTCATTCAAAGAACTCATCCACTATGCTCTACTGCTTTTTGACAGCAGAGCAATAGACATCGTGGTCAGTCATTTGCTCTGCAGTACTCTCTGCTTTAAACTTGCGATCCTTATGATGTGTCAAACTCAGTCTGTTTAGAGCTGTGACTCTCCTGGCCTACCCTGGGAGCTTGCCATGCAATTATTTGGAACAAAGTACTTATTTTTTTCATGGTGGGTGGGAAAAATCAGTTCAGTAAGAGCATCTTGAAATATATCACTGAACAAAGCCTGCTGCAGCGTGGGATTGACTCTGTGCTGCAATAGGAGCAGAAGAGCAGTAGCAGGACAGAGCCCACTTACTCTCCTGTGAAATCAGTTACAGTGTGCAACCATTTCAGGATTAAGATATATGGAACAAGCAGATTAAAAGGCAAGAGGATGCCCAAACCATGAAATTCTTTCTATTCCCTGTGGAACATAACCAAACAGTATTGAAAACTGAATATAAATATCTTGCCCAAATGTAAAATAAGAGTATTGTAGTTACTGGTTTTGGCAACAATAGTGCTACTGTCACCCCACTGTGGAAGGAAGTCCTTCTTCACACAGCACGTTAATTATCTGAGAACCCTTGGTCACAGGGTGGTGAGGAGGTGAGACAGATTGAAATAGCTGCTGCATGTCAGAAGAAAATCCCACCCAGTGGGTGCACAATATTTAGTGTGAGGAAGGTCCTGGGGAATCCTTAGGAATTATCACCAGATCCTTGCCCTGGTCTTTCCCTTGACATTCGTAATGGGCTGTAGTCAGAGAGAGGAGGCTGGGCTAGTAGGCCTGGAATGACCAACTTGATCTATTTTTATGTTTTTCTGGATGAGATTATTATTAGAGCAATTATCATTAGAGCTATCCCTTTTGGGTAAGAATAATATTAGCCATTTATTTATGTATTTTTTTATTTATGATACAAAGGGGTTGCTGAGATTTTCAAAGGGGGTTTGTGGGGCTGTGATGGTGACTCCACCACTTCCCTGGGCAGCCTGTTCCAGGACCTGACAACCCTTTCACTGAAGAAATGTTTCCTGATATCCAATCTAAACCTCTTCTGGTGCAACTTGAGGCCATTTGCTCTTGTCTTATCACGTTACTTGGGAGAAGAGATTGGCGCCCACCTCGCTACAACCGCCTTTCGGGTAGGTGCAGAGAGCGAGAAGGTCTCCCCGCAGCCTCCTTTTCTCCAGGTTGAACACCCCCAGCTCCCTCAGCCGCTCCTCACAGCGCTTGTGCTCCAGACCCTGCACCAGCTTCGTTGCCGTTCTTTGGGCCTTTTCCAGCACCTCAATGTCTGTCTTGTAGCGAGGGGCCCAAAACTGAACACAGCACTCGAGGTGCCACCTCACCAGTGCCAAGTATGGGGGGACAATCCCTTCCCTACTCCCTCTGGCCGCACTATCCCTGATACAAGTCAGTCCTTCAGAAACCAGTCTATGTTGTTCTTATGAAATGATTGCAATGGAGTGAAAATGTACCTTACCTGCCTTTACATTAGCTCTCCGGGATCAGTGTAGTGTGGTGGTTTAGTTGTTCAAGCATTTGTCCAGGTTTTCAGGAAAGGCCAATAGAGCTCTCTGTCATGGTTGTCCATGAATTGAGGAGGAGGACGTTACTCTCTGTGGTCTTGCCATCAGAGGAGGATGTGGGAGGAGGGGTTCAGTTCCAGCTTCCCAGGGAGGTGTGTTACAGTTGTCTTTCCTCTCTGCAGCTCCTCCAGTCCTCATTGTCTTCCCATTCCCTCTGTTCCCCAGCTGCTGCTTTCCTCTGTGGCTTTGCCCTCTCCTGCCTTGGTCTGGTTTGTGCACCTTTGTGAAATGTGCTGAATGCTGGAAGAATATTAAGAGGGTGTGATTGAACATTTACAAACGGAGATGATTCAGAGACACGGCAAAAGGCATATCCTTCAAATCTCTGTGTCAAAGTGGGGGCCCAGGGACAGGGGAGAGTCTAAAAAAAAAAAAAAAAAAAAAAAAGTTACCTGTTACTTATTTTGAGATTTTTTTTTTTTCCCCCCTACAGTGCAGCTTCTGGTAGATATCCAGCACAGGAAAAACTTAATTACAAATGGTTTACTTGACCAAATTACTGAAAATGGTATTTTAAAGCAAGGAAAACTTTGTTTGCCTGAGTTACATTGGTTGGCTTACTAGTTTTGGAGGTTGCATTTATTTGTTCAGCACTGGGAATGACAAATCTGGAAGCCGTGCAGAATGTTTGATGGCACAATTTGCATATTTTTATCTGGAAAGGTTCTCCAGTTCAACTGTTTCACAGTGGTGCTGGTGTTTTAGCCTCTGCAGTGTGCTGAAAAGTTGAGGCACCCCTGTGTGTGTATAGAGTTCTTATCTAAAGTGTTCAACGATAAAAATAATAAATGTGCCTGTGCTAAGCGAGCATATGCTAACTACAAGACTAACGGCAAGCTTAAACAGTATACTGCGAATGGTACCTGAAAGAAATGTTGCAGAGAAAAAGAATCTATTCCAGAACGTACTAAAAAAACAAATGGTGCTTTGAAGCATCATCAAAATGAATTATTAGGTGCATTCAGTACACGAACTACAAGAAGAATGTGAATTAAAATAGCTTAGAACACATTACATGCAGAGGGAATTAGAAGGTAAAGTAAACCAAGTAGAGGTGGGAATTGAAGGCGTCCCACTTTTCAACGTGATTTAAAAATCAGTCTGCAAGAGTAAAAATGAACAATTTGTATGTCATAAAAACTAAGTGTTTTTCTTTAGGTATTCCTGAAGGGCCAGAACTGTGTGACCTATGTTGTTATGCTCCAATAAATACTCAAGCATCTTCGCGTGTCACTCTGGTGCTTGCAGTTTTCTCTGGGTTTTTTTTGGTGGGTTTTATTTGTGGTGTTTGTTGTTGTTTTTTCATTTAGTTGTGTGTGTAAAGATGGGAATTGTCAGGATGGATTTTTAAGCTAAACTTCAAAACTCACTATTTATTTGAAGGCTATATACTACACAGGCACATGAAGCAGGGCTTGAAATTTTAAAATTATGTAAAATTCACAAATGCACCTTTGTTGTTTAAAAAAGTAAAAGCAATACACATCCATATCTTTGTGCACGTCCATCTTATCCATCTTCCTCTGTAGCCTGTTAATTATGTTGTAGCCTCTAGGGTGTACGTAAGTGCCTCCCGTAGATTATGGGATGAATTTGCTGCCACTGATGAACAGACTGGATAACTGTTCTCAACTGTCACTTGTACTATTAAAATGTATCTGCCCATTCCCTTGAGCATATGATTTCACAGTGTTTGATGGCTATGCGAAGGAGCTGCTGAGAGTGGAAAGCCCTGGGATGGAATAAAATGGCAGGTGGGTGTGGAGCTACTAGAACACTTGCAGAGTGTAAGTAGGCAATATCCATTCCCCTGCATTAATTATAATGGTTTACGGATGCTCATTAATATGCCACTTTTATTGCTGAGACACATGGTTGTACTGCTTTTCTGACACCTATTATTTCCTCCCTCTGAACAGAACAAAGGAGACAATAGTCGTCTGACATTGCCATGACATATGTTATTTCCCAATAAAAGATTGAGGTAATCAAATCAGTCCGGTATGCACAGCACAGTATTCCCTTAGCCTTCGGAGAGGCAAGTGAGAAAATTCTTAATGTGGTAATTTTAGACCTGACTGAGCAAGGTATGTGTCTAACTAAAAGTAAGTGATTGACTCCAGTGAGACTACTTACATAATTAGGCACTTAGTTTTTTAGCTTCATGCTGAATATGCTTTGCTGTGTTTATATCACATAGGTTAGAATAAACACGGACAGCAAGCATTCATCTTTTTCTGTGGGTATCAAGGGGAGGTTGGATTCGTTGTATCTGAAAAAAGGATAACTGAGTACTCAGATCCACCTATCGCTTATCTTTGAATCCCTGGCAAAGAGCGTGGGCTTAGAAGATGATTTAAAAACTAATTTTCAGTGACATCACAGAGAAGTAGTTGCAGCCAAAATAAAAATGAGTGGGAATCTGTAAGTGTCTGCTAATAGTTACTGCCAAGCAATTTTGAGTGCTCCATTATTTATTTATCCTTCTACTGCTGTAAAAGCAGTGGAATTCAGAAATAGGTTAAGGTTTGATACACCGAGTTTGTATCTGTTGCATTAAATGTTCATCAGATGAAAGGGAAAGAAAAAAACCCCACACCTGTACGCAGCTGGGGTGGGGGGCGGGCAATATACTCCCCATCTTACGGCTGCTCGCTGCAACCGCTGACACGGAGTTATGCGTCCTTGCGCTTGCTTTTCTGCTCCCATGTTTCCCACATGTTCAGTTGTGGGATGAGAAAGATGGGAAACCTCTCTTCCTTCCCTTGCCACAGTGCTTTTTTTTCCTGGAAGAATCAGAGCTCTGGGTTTCATTTCTTTTAGAGTGGGGGGAAGCTAACCCGCACGTTTCCCCAGCTCCCGGACAAGTGCTTCACGCAGCAGCCGGTGACGCAGGGCAGTGGTGCTGGCATGTCCCCCTGCCTTGATTCGCGGAGGCCTGTGTGGCTTCAGGCCAAAGGCTCTTTGTGGAAGTCGGTGCTTTCTGTGAGCCCCCCTGGCAGGCTCTTGGGCAGGAGGACAGCAGGGCTGGGAGTCCCCGCAGACTGGGGCAGCTTGTTTTCCACTTGTTCCACCTGACAGCACCTCATTCTGTTCCCAAGGCTTTTATGCATTGTCTCGAGGTTTCTGTGCAAAACACGGGTGCTGGGCATCTCTAGTGGGGCTGGGTGGGTAGGCTGGAGAGAAGAGCTGAAGAAGAGTGCTGAATGGCATTTTTAGATGTAGTTCCCTGAATTCTGTCCACATTGCATTTGAGGCATGCAAGTGTTTTTTTTGGATCTTTCCCTGTGTGTTTTTCCCATAGGTATTACTTGTATTACTCTTCCTATTGGTCTGGATGTCTACTGGGGAAAGTTACACCTAGACATACAGTAAATTATACCTAATGCATGAAATCAGTTGCATGAAAACAAGTGTAATTAACTGTCACTGATAAAGGTAGGTGTTACAAATTTGTAAGCAGCGTTTCTTTGTGCCGAGTACTTAAAACTGAAGATTGCGTATTAAGCAGAAGTGTGATATGCATCTTGAAATATAATTTCAGGTACTTTTATGATGTGTTTCTAAGCTCTGAACTGTGATTTTAGCATAGGCTTCAAAATCTTTTATATTGCTGTGTTCCAGCAGTCAGTGAGAAATACGTTGGCCTTCAGTGCAAATAAACTGTGCTGTAGAATGTGACTGAGCTTAATGTTAGCAAACCTGGCACAGTGTATTTGCATCTGAATATAGTCATTCAATTGTCGTTTAAACCTTAGTGTTCTTTCTGACACGGCGACCCCGATAAACCTTGTGAACGGTCTCCTAGGCCATACCAGACAGGTCCTGTCAGGCTTCCATCTGTTCGGGGTAGGCATGCTAGGTACATGCTAATGAGGTAGCACGTTAAGGGGACAGATAGTCTGGTCTTGCCTTGAAAATTACCTTTGGCAGATCATATTTCAAACTGCTGCAAGAGCTTAAGCCTTTACTTCTCATGCAATTGTGCAGGTGTCGTGAGAAAAAGCATCTTCATTAAGAATTTGTTCGTGCCGTTTAAAGAATACATGCACTCTTCTGACACTGACCACTGTTTATTTGTAGCACGCTGCAGCGCCGAAATGCTCCGCAGGACTGATTGCTCTGAAGTGGCATAGGTTGCATTCACGTGTCTCGTATTGGCGACTTCAACGTACTGCAAAGGCAACATTTATCTCCACTTAGCTGAGCCACTTAAGCGCTTCTCTCAGCCACAGACTGACTCTGCTGTACAAAGATGGAAATGCTTCTAATTTAAGGGAAATTATTTTAACTCTACAGCTGGTAACACACTAGTTTATAAAATGTGCAGTAGATTGAGGGTGCAGGCAGTTATTCACATTTATGTGGACGGTGACATTTGTTCATGAGGACTGTTGAACACACATTCAGAGGCTTTAACACGGCCTTTTTAGCATGTGCAGTGATAAATGGCTGTAGATGTGGAAATGTCAGGAAAGGAAGCAGTCTTACTAGAAAAAGTAAAGGGAAAAAAAGAAAGTAGAAACTTTCACGCAATGATACTTGAATTCCGCTTACACTTAGCAAAGGGAGAAGACTGAGAGCATCTCTACGTTGTGCAGTGGAGCACGGCCCGGCATCGTGGGCGGCTCTGTCATGACGGCCAGAGCGCGGGGAGAGGGCACTGGGTGCAGGAAGCCAGGGACTGGGGGGGCCCCGCGCGTGCTGGGCTGTGTGAGCTCAGCGGGGCCCTCGGAGCCAAGCGTGGCTGCTGCTTCGTTGCTTCCAGCGTCGCATCTCGCTGCTTGCGCAGTGCTACCACGGGTATTTCTGGAGCATTATGCGAGGTCTTTTTTTTTCTTTGTATCTAGTAAACTCAATTCAAGTTAATATTTTGTTTCCACTATTATTTTTATGTAATTAAGATGGTAATATAATTACCAGAGTTATTGTTGAACTCAGCCTAGCTGCCTTTTCATCAAAGTCTCCAGTTAGGTAATCAACCTTATTCAGTCACGTTAGGTATTTCTCATTAAACTGTAATAATTTAAAAAGTCTTCCAGTAAGTCAGGTGAGACTTTCTCATGAATGTATGATAATTATATTGGTGATAGGTCCTATAAAAAATACTTTCTGCTAGCAGGATTATTTGAATTTCACTTGCGATGTCAACTAGCTGATATGAAATCTCTTCTCATTGTGCTATTTCAAGGATGCAGGGAAGTGAGTTTTGGGTATAAAACAAAATAAAGACATGTTGATCTTGTATGTTTGAACCAACACAAAGCTAAATATGACTTTTGTTTTCCAAACCCCAAATCAGTGCAGACATTTGGGAGGTTCAAATCTGATTCTCAGCAGTTACAGATGGTATTTATTAATCTCACAATACAGTTGTGCACAAAGAAGCATTTGTGCCACACAGTTGCAATATTCTTGTTATGTTAGAGTGGCTGGCTTGCCAAAATACAGTTTATTGCAAGTCTGCTTCTTCAGAAATGGCTGTTAGAAGCCAGAATTTGTCTTGTTAAATGAAATGTAGGAATTCAAGTATGTTTCAGTGCAAAACAGTAATAATTTGTTGAACTGGTCAACTGCTTTAAAAGAAATGAGAACTACATCACCCACAAATCAAAGAGAAGAGAGTTGACTCCAGCTTCTTTTGACGTGAAACTGTTTTCATTGTGTAGTTAAATACATACCGTGATCAGTTTTTCAGATGTGGAGCAGCTTTTGTGGCATGTATCACTTGAATAGCTTCCACTTTGTCTATAGGTATAAGAATAAATCACAAAATGATCTAATAGCAAGCCTGTAAGGCCCAGTACTGCAGCATCTTTGCGCTGAGTTGTGTGTGACTATGACAGCAATTACTTGGATTTTGGGACAAGGGAGAAGTGTGATTTAATAATGTTTTCTTTTTTTTTTTTTTTTGGCTGAGGCATTTCCCATGCTGTATAGATTTGATATATAGATAACATATTCTATGGAGTTTCTGTGTTAGGACAAATTTCCTGAAACTAACACCAGCTTTTTTGGTGGTGTTTATAGAATCATAGAATCACTTAGGCTGGAAACCACCCTTAAGATCATTTCGTCCAACCGTAAGCGGTGATCAGATGAGGACGATACTAAACCTGGCTTGTTGAATGCAGGCTGTAGGGATGGGCTGTCTTTGCTTTTGTCGGCGGTTTTCATGTGATCCCTTCAAATACAGGCTGCGCGAGTTCTGCGCTGTTCTGGTGTACTGCCGAGTCGCTTGGTCCCTATATGGTTTCGTGCAATGCGATCAGTACTGACTTGGTAAATATATAAGGGGAGGGAGAATCGAGCAAGTTCGGTAGCTTCATGAGACAGATCCGGAAACCTCATCCAGGCTCCGCTCAGCGCTCATCGAGTCAAATTAGAAGGTCAGGTCAAAATTGCCTCCTCTCCCCTGCGGGAGCCCCAGCTTATCTGGTTGTTCAGTGCTTCTGTACACGGAACAAACGGAGACTATATTTTGTACGTGTTATTGTCAGTGTCTCAGAGCACCAGTTAATAAGGACATGAAACAAGTCTGTTACTAATGCCTGTCATTGCCCACAGCCATCGCTGCAGCGTGCGGACTGGCGAGAAACAGAAGACAGGGTAATCCAAGGAAGCAACAGAACGCAATTGTCTGTTTCCCTTCTTGCATCATATTTTCCTTTCTGATTTTAATGACACAGCCAGTGGACAGACTCTAAACCTTGGAGTCATTTCGGATTTTTTTTTTTCATTTTTACTCTTTTTTATTTTTTTCTTTTTTTCTTTTTCTTTTTCTTTCATTTCTTTCCAACTTCCAAATTGCTGCCATTGCCCAGGAGCCTCTGCTGAAAGGGCAGGACCTGTGGACTGGACTGTCCTGAGGGTGTTCTTTATATTGGTTCATAGAACAACCACCTGACTGAGTTGTAGGGCAAAGGCTTTAGGTTTGCTCTTCCACAGAAAGAAGCGTATTAACTGTTTCAGTGCATTTATTTTCCGCTAGCTCCAGTAAAGGAGTATATTAAGGTCACTTTTTTTCCCAAGCCTCCCAGCTGGCAACATAAAATGTTGCTTCATCACCAGGACAGCATTTCTTTTGCTGTCATGTGGTGCTGGGGGTTAGCCTTGCTTTTTAGCTGATTGGGTAGAAGGATACCTCTGTGTATTGGGTTTATTGATTTTTGAAAAATACATGCTGTGGAATTAAGTGAATAGTTAAATACTAAACTGTTAGGAAGAAATGCCCCTTTAGTGTCTTTTAGGTTAGAATTTATCAAGACAAATACTTCCCATTTCAAATTCAGCATACCACCACAGACCAAAAAAATGCAATTATTTTAAAATGGTTTTTTCTTTGCTTGTTGATTCAGTGTGAAAGGGATCTAGGTTGTCAGTCCTAAAGGCAGAAGTTCTCAACTCAGTTTACACTTAGTGTAACACTGACAGTAAGAAGGAAAACTGCCATTCCCTTGGCAAGGGCTGGGCTATAAACTCCAGGAGCCCTAATCTTCAATGACCAGCAGCAGACTTTTAAAATATGGTCAATTATTTTTATTAGGCTTTGTTATTGGGCCACCACTAAAAGGATTTCTTTATTTTACAATCTCTTTTACTGTTAGAATCTTTATCTTCCTATCTGCATGGACCTTTATGTCTGTCTCATGCGTCTTCATCTTTGGTTCTTCACCTTCTGCTTCCTCTTCCCAAGCAAGAATCTTGTGAATGTTCTGGTCAGCAACTTGCATTTCAGAGTTCTTTGCCACAAAAAGTTGGTCACAGAATGTCAATTTTACGCATTGCAAGAAAGACGTTTTTCTCTTATGCTGATTATTTCTTTTCCAACATTAGAAACACCTCTAATTGTGAACTTTAAATAGGAGTACAAGTATGGCCAGCTTGTACAGTGAGAAAGTTCTTAATTTCCAATTAAGTATTGGGGCAGCAATGCCTTCGGGGCAGAAGGGTTAGAGGGGGAGGAATTCTTCAGTGGTATTTGCTGACTGGGTGATTATTAGCGATAGGAGATACTGAAACTTAATTAGAATTTCTGATCTGGAACAGTGTATTAGGTTTAATTATGTCTGGAAGTCTAGTCTTTTACACTTTTAATTAAAATGTATGAATTTAAGAAGCAAAACTTTTAAATCTTACAGTCTGGGCAGACCAATAGCAAGAAGAAACTACATTGTCTACATTATGCCATATTAAAAAAAACAACAATGGTAAAAGCTGAGGAAGGTGGGAAAAAAGGAGGACTTGCATAACTGACCTGTAAGAAATGAAATTAGTTGTAATAGTGTACAAAGCCAGGCTTGTTGGCAGAACTCCAGCTGATAGTACGGGATCCGACACGTTGCGATTCGTCCCATTCTATGTTGTCATAGGTCAAACTATGCTGTTGCTTGTCCCATCTTTGATGTGAAGCGTAAACATCGAAGATCCAATACGGAGAGCGTTTAGAATTATGCAAATTCCGCAAGTGTCCTGGGGAGATTCCAGTTGCTGTTCAGTGTTGATGAGCTTCAGAGGTCTGTATCTCAGCAGTGGATGAAACAATTCCTCCGCTAGATTTTTACAGCACGGTTTCAGGTTGAGGAGTGTTACCCAGTAAGATGCTGGATGAGATAAAGCATACAATTTAAAGCGCACAAATTAAAAATTAAAAGGATGAAGTAATACGGGGAAATGCACGTTTATGCTGATGAAAGCACTAAGGTTACTCTGATTATTCCCACTAACAAAATATAGTAATAAAAATGATACCTGCTACAGTATGAACTTAAGTGATCAGCCTCTGAGTTACTTCTTACATTTTAATCTATCCTGAAAGGGAGTGATCCACCACTAAGACACAGCTGACTGTGGTGATAGATGCAGACCATTTCAGCAATTCTCTCTGTCTTGACAGCCCTACTCGCTCATCTGTGGCGCTTAGACCGCTGGGATATATCTCCCTGGGGTTTGTTTTGTATCTCGGTAGATTTTCTCTCTCAAGTGATGCTTTTGTTTTATGTTGTGAGAGACCGTGTTTATTCCTCCTTGGAGTCTGGATGGAAATGGTACAAATATAGTAACTCCTCATATAAACTAAGTTCAACTTGTTCTTTTTTTTTTAATTTTTGACCTTCAGGTGGAGGAGGGTCTATATTTAGCACATCAGGATTTTAAGTTGAGCGTAGGTGCCAATACACCTTTCATTCAGCAAAAGGATCCAGAAACAGGGCATGAGGTGGGGTGTAAGCATTTTAGCTGCATTACTATACTTTGTGGAGTTGGACGGGAAACCGCGAAGCGTGGAGGAGGCAAGCAAATACAAGCTATAAGGAGGTTATGAGGAATGGCTGATGTGCTCGTAGGGTTGCGTGAGGGGCTTTCTTCAGTTGTGAGGAACCCATGGGAGAGAGCCGTGGGCTACGGGGAGAAACTGGTAAGCCCTAATGCCCTGGTGTATTGCAGGGATCTCTGTGCTGCTGCTGAAATCCCCGCACTATTATTTTGATTATGTCCCTCTCCTTAGGGTCATGAAATGCCATTTTTAATTGCAAGTACCTAGGAGTGATTTAATACACTCCATCGAGGCAATATGCTGACAAAACACGTGTTGGATTAAAAGCCTGCATGTTAAAGGAACATATGGGAAAAGAATACGTGCAGAACAGCAGTGAGATCCTTCTGGGTGGCAGTGAGTTGGTAGTTCAGTTCTGGTCAGTCTCTCTCTTTGGGTTTGCCATAGGCATGGACAGTCTGCTTGTGCGCGTCAGGGCGGCATCTGGAAACAAAAACTTATTGTTTGGAAGCCGAGGTATTGTTTTGTAGATAACGGTTGAAAAATAAGTAGAGCCAAAGATTTGTAAATTCTGGGGTTTAATGGTGATGACATAAACTGTAACTTTACAACCGGCCTGCTTCCTGTGTTGTCTTCTTCAAATGGCCCAGTTGAATATCATAGTATAGCAAATAGCAGTGCAGAGCTTGGGGGAAAAAAGGACAGAAACCCATCTGGATTCATGACAGTGACATGTTTATAGCGTACAATGGTTTTTACATCCTCCTGTTGCACCAGTCCCCTACAGACTAAGGTCTTGGGGGTCACAGAAATTGGAGCTAGAGAAGGTTTTTTAACGAGAGGCTTGCAATTGTTGAAAATACCTGCAAGGATCTGGGCTTTTGTTTAGAATCCTTCTTGTCATCTTTACCAGTGCAGAACATCTTCATGTTGTGTATTTCTAGCAATTGTAAATGGGGAATAATTTATTATTGCTTGCGTTACATAGCAAAATGTGTCTCACGCACAAAAATTGGTAGAAAAACTTACAAAAGGTTGCGACAGCACCACCCGCTGTAGTAAACCAGATTTTTCTTTTTTTTTAAAATCTCGGTCGTTGTATCCTACAGTGACTTCAGTGGGTTACAGCAAGGTTAAAACTTTGTCCTCTGTAATATCCAAAATTCACAGCTTTCTTGTAATAATATTGTATCACCAGAGCAGCGATTCCCATTTGTAGCATCTCAGTCTCGGACATGGTTACAGATCTCCTCTCTATCTCTTCTTATTATCAGAAAGTCAGGTGCAGCTAAAACAATACATCATCTGAAGATGTTGTTAATGAGTTAATTAGTACAATGAACATAAAGATAAATCTAGTAGCCAGAATTGTAGTGCAGGAATGTATCGATTTTGTAGTACCTTATCATAACTGTTGGGTGTTTTGTGTGGTTTGGTTTGGTTTTTTCTTGATTAGAAGTACTGCTCAGTCTGTTGGGACTTTCAAGTTAACTACCCCCTTTCTCTTTCCTGTTTTTGCAGTACCTGTTTTGCTTAGTCATCCATTATGGAGGTTTTACATGTTTGTAGCCGTGTTTATTGCAGATTATAAAATCATTTTTTTAAAAAAAGAATATTTATTAAATTTCCTTATGAACAGATTTTTGCCTTAATATTTACTTAGGTATTGCTGCATGCTGATACACATGACTTGGAAAGATTGATTTTTGAAAGGCTGCAGCATGTTTTTGTTGGTGGTAAATTGTATATGGAATTGAAAAAGAATAGTAGACTTCTCTTGTCTATCGGCAGCATGACAGTAATTTTAAAAAGCAATCTCTGCCGACAAATGATGCTGTAGAAAGAAAACTTTGCACTCAGTAGGCTTCCTCATTACTGCACCTTCTGCATAAAATAAACAAGTAGAGAGCTTTGTTAAGGAAGCTCGAGTGCTCCTGAACTTTCAGGCAGGGACTTGCAACATAAAAGTGTGTTGCCTTGTTTTGGAGATAGGTTTATGGCTGCCCTGAATTAAAACTCTTTACAGTTGGCATTGGAAAAACACGTATGCTCAGTGTCTGCTGCTTATATTTTAGCAGCCTGGTTCCCAGAAGGTTTTACAGGCATCTTGATTTCTGACATTTGTTTCCCTGTGAACACTTTGTCTTTGGGTAAAGTTCTTTATTGCGGCTGTTGGAATGACCATTGAGCAAAGACTGTTGAAGTCTATTAAATTAGTGATCCTTGTAGGCCGAAGTGGTCTCTAAATGCAAAATGCTTCCTGGGACTGTTGAAGCTTCTATACACCAGAATGTGGAGTGCTCCTTTCAGCAATGTTAACTGTGCCACGGCTGCTGTGGGCCTCTTTCAAGTCTTTGAAATTCAGGAGGAGCCTTTGCACTGAATTAGTGAGGATGGATATAGGTCTGTTACTTGATTAGAAGGTAGTACTGAGAGCATGGTGTGAAAGCTAGTAGATAGCATGGTAGGTTACCATTCAAAATATCACAAATGCCTCATTAATTTTAAAAATTAATATATTAATGATTACTTACGGGGATTTTGTGAAGACTTTCACCCCCAGTTCTCCTCCAGGAAGAGTCATGTGACCTTGTGGATGAGAGTAATCATCCACTTTAAACAGTGTAATAGCCTAAGAACTCTTAGGAACTGATTACGTGGAATTTTTCTGTATAACTGGGGCTTCTCATTTTGAAGTAACATAGAAAGCAAAGTGGTATAGGGCTGCTGGTTGATTGGAAGGCGAGCATGAGCTCCTACTGTGATGCAGCTGAGAGAAAGGTGAGGTATTTTTAGTAGAAGCAAAGAATCTTTAATATTGTACAAGAAATCACGTAAGACCTCATTGGAGATACTGTGTATAGTTCTGTCATGTCTGTTCCAAAAAGATGGTTTTAAGATGGGAACACGTTCAGTGATATCTGCAAGGATCTGTGTGGGGATGCAGAATCCATCTGGTAAAAACGGATTAAAGAGTTGCTTTTTTTAGCCTAGCAGAATGAAGCTTGTGAAAAGTTATTCATACCGTGTACAAATTCAGTGAGAGATAAACATCAAGGAAGAAGAAGAAACTTTCAAAAGACACTGTTGTTACAAGAGCAAGTGATATGAAATTTAAAGAATAAATTCAGCTTGGAAATCAGAAGGAAGTTTCTGACCATTCAAGGAGTAAAGATACCAGACTTTTGTTAGTGTTTGACTCCATATACGGTTATTTCATTGACAAATCTGAAGGAGGAATAGCCTTGGGATGTGAAAGCGCAGAGGTGGGCTGCAAGGATTCGGTAATTTCTTACATGGTCACAGCTGCAGCTGGAGCAGCACTTCTGAGCAAAACGTTACATGCTCTGCTTCACTGTTAGTGGTCTGTGTATGAATGAGAGGGGGTGATTATTATTACAAGTCACCATGGTAATGTTTATGAAAAATGTTTATGGGTAAGGTCTTATTGGTTTACTACTTCTTGGAAGAGGGGTGGGACATCGTCTGCACAAGGGATGATGTCGGCTGATGTCTTATACGAAGCAGCTCCTGCCCCCAGGCCCAGCCGCATCTGCTGGTGCCGCGGGAGGAGTGACACCAGCTGTGCTGCTCTCCTGCTTGTCGGTGTCCTCGCAGGCTGGCAATAGTTGAGGTGGTTTGGGGAGGGAAATGGTCTCTGCTCCTGTTCTTAGACACCGTGACTGGATCCAGCCCTGCACATGTAACTTCTTCATGACTGGTACATGGTATTTTCTACTCGATGATGCATAAGGGGGTGGGGCTGATTGGTCTGCCAGACCAGTCAAGTACCAAGTATCTATCAGACCATGAACATGATTCAAAAACACAGGGAACGAAGTTTTCTGACAGTGATACGTTACGATGCGTTTAATAGGTCAAGGTCTTTTGTTAATGAGGAAGTGCAAAATGAGAAGTGGTTTTCAGGTGAACTGTGCTATTTTAAGGTATTAAAATGCAAACCATGTCTTCATTATGTCCTTTTAGTGAAAAGGATTAAAAAGAGAAAAATCTCTGTGTATGTTTAATAATTGGATTGTTGAATAAGAAATCTAACCTAATAGTTAAATGCATTGAACCAAAAATGTGAATGAAACTATTTGGGGAAAGCAGTAAATGAAGAGATGAGAATATGTGTATCTTACTCCAGGCAGGAACTAGAAGTTTAGAGAAACAGAAGGTTTGTGTTTGTAGCAGAAATAACTGTGTGTGGATGAGGTAGCAGGAGGATATGCGTATATCCAAAACCTGACTCCCCTCAGAATACGTTCCATGTGCAAACTTAGATGTGATCAATGGGATGGTAGTTGTGGTTTAAGATGTTAGCTTATCTTGCCGGTTTATGTGGCTGTTGCCGTTTGCATATCTGTCATAGATCTCAGTATCGTAAGTAGGTAAGTGAAAAAGCAAGAAAAAAAAAACGAAGAAAATGCTTGCCTTATTCTTTAATTGAAAGAAGACTCTCTGAAAAAAGCCTCACTTCATCTACTGATGATGTGCAGCTATTAGATGCAATGTTATACGCAACAGTCTTTAAAGAAAGAAATGAGGAAAGGTGGCCTAGCTAAGTGCGACAGCTTAAAAAGCCGACCAACCAAAACATCCCCCTGCACCCATCCTGTTCTTATCTGAAGGAAATACTGACCGTATAGATTAAATTGATGCTTCTCCATGGCTACATTTATTCTGAACTATGTGAAGAGAAGCTAATACCAGAAATCCAAGTCAGTGACCCAACCTGAATGATGAAAAATGAAATTCATAGGATAAAAGTTACTGAAAAAAATTCAGATCTCACCAGCACATATGCAAATGTTTAGAAATCAATACAGCTGAAGCCAGAGCAGTAAATAAAGACGAGCACTGCAGTCAGCTCTTGTATCATTTAAGCATCTGGTCTACTACAGTTAATGCCAAATTTAGTTCATGTAAAATAGATGTAAATGAATGTCTGTTGCAAAAGAGACTTAAAAATGAATATCTGCTAAATGCAGTGTTGCTGCGGTAGTGACAAGAAAAGAGATTTCAGAATTATTGTGCAGAAATCCCAAAAGCCAACAGCATTTTCTGCAGCTGCAGTTGGGTTAACAAACAGGATTCCAGCATCTCTTTGGAAGAAATGCAGTCAACGTTTCAGGAAAATGCATTTTTTATTTTTATTTTTTTTTTTTTTTTTTTTTTTGCTATTTAAGAGACCGGCTAAGCCTTATCTATTACATTTTGTCTAATTCCAGTCAGTATTCTAAATGTGCAATTTCTCTTCCAGAGCTAGAAGCAAGCTAACACAGTATCTGTCTTTGAGAAAGATCTTTCGTTCTGCTTCACACAATGTCGTGTCAGCTCTAACGTGGATCTGGGCAGAAGGGATCCGAGCGCTTGAGTGCGTGGTGCTCTCGAGCAGATGGGCAGGCAAGCAGCAGAAAAGGCAGGGCTGAGGCAGGTGGCAAAAGGGAGTTGGCCAGGTCCTGTAAAAGATGGTAGAAATTCCTCCCGTCCTCTCCCGCTCCCTCTAACAACCCTGCAAAGAGGCAGCAAGTTTGGAACTGAAACCCTCACACTTCTTCTGTGTAGTTGGGACCATGTGGAAAAGCTTAATTTATGTTTCAGACCTTCAGAAAATGGTGAGCATCTCTTTTGCAATATTACTAGGAGTATTTTATGATAGAAATAGTTTCTGTGGGTTAATTTTTTTCTTTTCTTTTTTTTTTTTTTTTTTTTTTTTTTTTTTTTTTTCAGTATTTTCAAGTTGAAGGGTTTGTGACAGTAGCCATTGGAGTCTTCTGCTCCCGTCTGGGCGATGGGCTTGTTGGAAGTTGTCCAAATCGTGTAATGGGCACCTTTATTATACAGCATCAGAACAGTTTCCTGCCTTTCACTTCTCTGGCTATCTACCACTAATCAAATGTAACAATTTCAAAGGAAGAATTATTTCTGCGATCAAAAATACTGTTGTGCTCGGTGATGGAGAGTTTCTTCTTCCTCCTTGGGTTTTGCACCTTCTCGGTGGGAGCTTGGTGTTTAGGTTGTCCTTTGTAAGCATAGTATCTGTCATTGTGGCTGACGAGGACTAATAGGACCTTGGCCTACAGTCTTAGCTAAGAAGTTGTGAATTATGATGTAAAATAAATATTTGGCCTCAGTAAACTGAACAGCAAAACATGGGGTGTGAAAGCTAAGTTGCAGTATCTTGCTTATCCATTTTGAAATACCTTGTCAGAGTTTAAGTATTTCCACTATTAGAGGCACTGAAATTCTCAGAAATCCAGCAGTATACTTTCTAGTGAGCATATCATAATGATATCCTATTATTTTTCCTCATTATCAAAATGTTCATGTCTGTTCTTGTGATACCAAACGAACGAGACACTGTCGATCTTGGTGTGAGTGTACCTTTGCATGAGGGATCACCTATGGGAAACAGCAAATCCTGGGGATTGCCTGTACGCTATTAGCTGCTTATATTTCCAGGTGTCATTTTCTCAAAAGATTCAGTCGTAGTCAAGGCTAGACACACCATAGAAGTGAAATGTAGAAGTTTTTCAGACACCTGTTCAGTAAGGGCATCCTGCAAAAATATTAGAGGCTCAGCGATTATGATTTTCTTTATTCCACTTCCATTCCGTGACAGTAAGATGAAGCTTTATGTCCGTCTGACTATTTCTGAAGCCTTCTGTGTACTTTCTGTACTACTGCGGTAAAGAAAATATAGCTGCCTAAAGGACTTCAGAGCAGCAAATGAGTAGGACCCTTGGAAGAAAATAATGATTCCATCTCTGAAGCCCCTTTTTAATGTGCTTGTTGGTTATCTTGGTCAATACCAAGATTGAATACTTCTGCTGGGGCGATGATGCCTGTCCAGAAGTATTGCTGGATATTTTGATCTTGGAGAGGAACTGAGGCATTTTGCCAGCCCTCTGTTTACTTCCCAGTTACTTCTCTCAGTTTCACAGCAGCTGGTAATCTCGACAGAAACACCAACAAGATGACGTGCTCTAAATTTGTTGAAATTTCTTTAGTTAATGAATGTCCCAGAGATGCCCTTTCAGCCTCTTTTCGGCTCCTTACACCTTCCAGGTTTGGAATCATTGCTGCAGCCAGGCTTTTAGTTTGTGCTGCTCCTGACAGTGCATGATGGACTTGTTCAGGCAACAGCTGTGTCCTGGAGGAAAGGAAATCCTGCTTTCAATGAGGATAGCCCCTTTTAGAAAAACTTACCTACCGAAGTGAGGTCAGAGTGGAAGGAGCAGAAGAGGTTCTGGGAACAGATAGACCAGAGTAGTTAGAACTAGTTGATCTGTGATTTGTGACTGCTTTCCTACTTTTAAAAGGTGCTATCAGAGTACCAGCCTAGATCTCTACCAGTTTGTACTCTGCTTTACTCTTGCTGAGCCTTTTGCTCAGCTTCATTAAAGTTCATCTTGCTGTAAGTTTTGTTTTTGTTTGGTTTTGTGTGTGTGTGTTTGTTGGTTTCAGTATGTTAGGGGCCATTTCATATTATTCAGTACTAAGAAAATCTGCGTCTGTTTAATTCTTCAGTTTAATTCTCCTGGGGTTTATATATTTTGATGCAGAGAAGACAGCCTCTGAGCAATTAAAGGTGTCATGTGCTGTGCCCTCTTCCCATATCCACAGAGTTGCCTGTGGGTAGATGACTTCATGTGGAAGGTGGCCTCCTGGTTATGGACAGGTATGTGTTGCGTGCCATGGCAGACAGGCAAGGCTTGTCTAGGTCTAGGCATGACCTCAAAAGTCCTTAACAAGCGGGTTCCTGTGCAAGCATTTTGCTGTTCTGCTGTTTTTTTTACTTCTGATGATACTCTCTAGTGGCTCATGATTTTAGTATTTTCTCAGCTCTTCTAGGAGAAAGTAAACTGGAGTGTAGATTCCTGTATATAATATTTAGCCCTTCGCCTTTCAACATAAATATTTTGTTGAAACTTAATTTAGAGGTTAAATTTTGTCCATCAGTGGTACGAGTACTATCAAAGCTGCAGTAGGCTTTGGGGAAAAGCTATGATGCATATTAGAAATACATGATGTTAGCTTTATTACAGGACTGTACCACTCAAATTGCCACCCCTTACATCTGTGGCTGTCAATAAATGTGCAAAAGGCCAAGCTGTAACTAAACAGTACTGTGTCTGAGCTGGGGATGTGCCAGTGGAATAACTGGGGAAGACAACAGCGTGTAATAGCCTTCTGGACTCGAAAGCATTGTGCCTTACACTGATCTGCCAGCTCAGATGCTTCTTTGGGAGAGCAGTCATTGGAGCTGATATTTCTTATTTTCACCAGACCTACAGAATGTTCTTTTTCAGTTACTTGTAGTGCATCTGCACTGACAGTTTATGAAGCTCATGTATGTTTAATGTCTTTGCTACAAAATGTCTTGAAGAGCTGTAATCACTAGAGTGAATGATCGGTTTGTAAGTGCTAGTAGTAGTGGGACAGTATCTTTACTCTTCATTTTAAAGGTTTCATAATCTGCACAGTTGGGAATTATAATTCTAAACTGAGTCAGGACCATTGTTTTATATCTGTTCTGGTCACCTTTAAGTCATATTATAGCATCCGCTTTCAGACATGTTTTATTCTCGTGTGCACCATATGCGTAATGATGCAATGACTTTTTATTTCTGTAGTTTTAGGTGTTGCAGATTAGTTCTTCCCTGCTTGGCCTTTCAAAGTCAGCAGGCACTTCTTTTTGACTTTTAAAATGTAAATATTAAAAGGTGTGGCCAGAGCTCGTATGCAGCCAACAGTATTTCATTTATCTGGTGACTGCTTCTCAATCAGATTGAAAGCCCGTAGGGGTGTTTTTTCTGTGTGTATTTTCAGTTTCTCACTTCTTACACACTTTCACACATCCCAACTGTTTTTTGTTTCATTTGCTTTCTTCTTCCTCTGCTCCTTTCTGCTTTGTGTTACTTCCTGAAACTTTTGGAAAAGAGAAATACAATACATCTGTCCCTTCTCTTGTACGGAGTTTGAGCAAAGCTCCAAGTTTTCTGCTGGAGACTCTCGCTCCTCTTGAAGCTCAGCTGGCATTCCTTCTCTTCAGAAATAGCTCAAGAGATTATCTTCAAACCGTTATTCAAAGAGGCCCCTTGGCCATTTCTCACTTGGGTCTGGGGTGCTTTGTCCTCTCGCGTCTCTTTTAGCGTGTGGAGCTCGATTCAGCCCCGTCCGTTGTGACACCTGCCGATGCTGATGGGCCCTTTTCAGCGACAGAGAGAAAGGTGGAATCAGTGCCGTGCTGCCAGCCAAGGACTTCCACAGTCCATTTATATAAAGGAAAAATCTTTCTAATGAGGATTGATTCCTTCTTGTTCCTTTAGGTGCGTTCTTCCTTTTGTGCGCAGTAACTCCCGATCTGGAAGATGGGTCATCAGACCTCCATTTTTGAGATACAGGTTTAGATTGAATTTGCAGCTCAGTATTGCAGCTCACTTGCTCTCAGGATACTGTCATTACTTCGCCACAGTTATGGCTTTTATATGGATTGGCAGCAGCTTTTACAGGCGGGCTGAACTTCATAGAAACCTAACTTAAAATGCACAGAATGAGAAAAATGCCTCTCTTGTAAGGCTCCTGCTGAGCTGATAACAGTCTACGGGAAGACATCTATTTAAACAGAAATAAACATGTCTTAGCATGCTTGAATCCTATTTTGAGCTTTATTAAGCTATTTTCAGCTTTATTAAGAATGCTGTGTTTAATTTTTCCAGCATTTCCAGCCCCATTAATTTAGTTTACACTGCATTTGGATCAATTAGTGCACTTGATGATAATGCAGTATTTGCCTCTGCCTATTTAAAACAAGAGAAACAACAGGATGGGTTTTCAGTGTATTAAAGAATCTGGAGTTCCTCCAAAGACTCTGATTAGTCCAAATGGCAAACCTCAGAGGCTGGCCAAGTGGAAACAAAAATTCCATGTTGGGTAACCGGCCAGTGGATCTATTTTCTCACTCCAGTGACTTCTCAAACCAATTCTTCCAGCAACAGCTTGGCTTCAGGATTGCCCCCACCCCGCAATATGCATAGTCTCATGAAAACTGTACTTAACAGGAATACACACAAGTTAATAATAATAGAGGTAGAACCACAGAATGTTCAGCAAAAAAGATAAAAGGAAAAAAAAAAGTCTGCTTCAGAACTGCAAGGATTTAAAAAGACTTCTTGATGTGATGGCAATGCCGTTATAAACCATTTGAGATCACTTTCAGCTTTTCCTTATGTCAGTAAGCATCTATACATTTTCTTTCGGGAGATTAAAACACCCAGGGATTAGGACAGTAGAGAGGGCAACCTCTCCAAACCTGAGCTGTGGGATCTTACTGGGTGCATAATCAAAATGCTAATATGTTAGATTTCTGCTTCATTGGATCTCTGCGACCTGCTGGCTGTCATAAAAGGGGGTCAAAGTTGCTCTAAATTTTCATGTTTCATTTTTGTTTTAGAGACGTGCTTGCTATAAAAAGCAAATGCAAGATACAAATTTTATTGCAACACTTTCCAAATACAATAGGGTATATTTAGTATTGTTTTGGGTCCTAATACCAACCGTTTCTGCCCTCTGCTCGGGAGTATTGGCAGCATTGAATTGTAGTTATTAATGTAAAGCAATGCTTGCTACAGTTTTATTTGGGACATATACATTAGTGAAGTACCAAAGTGTAGTATGTGAATTTTATCTGCCAGAGAATATGATTGCGATGATTCAACTTGGAGAAACTACCTCTATTTATCTTTGTTGCAAAATTATTTTGTAGGTTGTTCTATTGTGTTATTGCACTGTGATCTTTTTGCTTTTTCATGAGTGAATAGTATCACATTTTGCCTGGATGTTTTGATGTTTATTGTGCCCATGGGATACCTTTTTTATTTGTCTTGCTTCTGGTCTGTCACAACATTTTTAGTTTGATACAGATTATTTACAAGTTTGCACATGGTGAGTCTTGTAATCTCATTTGCTTCACCAAACTTCATACGTAGCTCTGAGAAACATTCCCATTTCACTGAAGTACCTCCTCAGTGGCACAATACAGATAAAGGTAGATATAAGTACTGTAAAAATTGTATTGTGATGCTGGATTCGTTGATTTATTCAACAATAACAAAATATAAAGAAATAGGTGAATGACCTAGGCTGAATTCCCTTGAGTATCTAACTGATACAGAAGTGTCTTATTCCCTTATGCTCTTTTTGGAAACAATAAAAAACAATTCTTCCTTAAGTATCTTTGTTCAGCTTCTTCATGTATTAAATGTGTATTTAAATACCCTGATACTGGTCAAGTAAGTAAGTGCGGTTGTGGATCCTGAAAAAGCAGAGCTTTTTAATGGAAATAGCAAAATCCCAGTATTATTTGCAGCTGATACTCCACTGTAAGAAATGCACCGTCTTTATCTTACCCTATAGTTTTTGATGTCCTGCCAGCCCCCTCGAGCTTTCGAATTCCTGTGCTGGCTAACGCGCCATATAAACCACAATTGAAAAGGTTTATTTTAGATAGATGTCATCGGCTGTGGCGGTACGCTACGGGCACGGCAGCCTGAGGAGCCTTCCCCTCTTGCTGACACTAGCTATGATGGGGATAAAGAGATGACTTCAGGCTCTGGGTTGCCTTTCAGAAGAGAGGAACCCCAAGCCCCTCGGGCTGTGCGCTCCTGGGCAGCAGATTTCTCTCTGTGAGCGTTTGGCGCGTCTGTCCGTTACTTTCCTTCAGCCCGTCTGGTACCTGGACAAACACCGGAACTCTGGCTTCGTGATGGTATGTCAGCTCCTGAAATCTCGGCCTGTCAGCTGCAGTGTGCACGAGAATGCTGCTCGTTTTAACTAGAAGCTTGCTTTCTGCCCGGTGTGTGTTTTTATTTAAAGTTTTCTGTTTATGTAACAACAGGACAGATACTATGCAGCAGCAGTAAAATTTGTTTCCTATTAATGGCTGATTAAAGGCACTATAAGAAATTTATTTCCTTTTGCTCTGCAGTCTTATAGCATAGGACACACCTAGTAATTTTACAGAGGGATTTTTGGGAGAAAAAAGAAAGCAGCAGGAACATAACAATAGTGTGTATAAAGTTTCACGGAGCTGTTCAGAGACCATCTTTTCTCCACAACTTAACTTGTTTTGTCAGTGTACATTAGAGGTGACCACTTAATTGCTGCTCCGTGAAACGAATTTTTTTTTTTTTTTAAAGATCAAATCTTATTTGACTCAAAATGTCTTTGTACAGAAGTTACTTCCATACTCAGCCAATTGTGTGAGAACATTCTAAGTCTGAGATTTCAGGACTTTTATTTTCACTCGGATGGAGATGAAGTGATTTCAAAAGTTTCCCTTACTTTGCTGGAGTTAGTATTAGTGAGGCAAGAGAATATTTAAGTATTTGTGGTGCTGCTGCTTTTGTTTTTATTTTTTTTACCTGTTGTTATTAGGTAAGCTTTCAGCTTAGCACGTGTAATTGGAAACATGAATGTCTTGAAAATAAACAACGTTGTGTCTGATGTCTGTCTCCATGCTACACATCTATATCTCATTCTTGGCTTGAGCAGTATGCTTTGGTGTTAAGCAAACTGTCATTTAGAATTATGCTTCGGCTACACCGATTTCCAGTGAGATACATGAAGACTGGGTACTACATGAGGGAGTATATTACAGTATTATGTTAGTGATGATTTTAAGAATCCTGGTGTAGCATTGCTGTATTTCTTGTACCCGTCAGTGACATTTTAATATGGACGTGAGTGCCAAAATACTGTGCCATTGCGTTGTAAAGTATGTTCTCCTGTAGCATCGTTTACACTGGATATAGATAAAATAAACATGACCTGAAGTAGTTTCCTTTCTGATCCAGATTTTGCTTGCTCACAGTGTTGAAATATTTGAAGATGCCTTTGCATCGATCTAATTTTGTTTGTTTGCTTGTTTTCACATTATTTCCTCTGTAGCTGCCTGTTGATGCTTGAACCCCAGTATTTTAAGTGAGTTAATTCTCACAGAAGTCACTCGTATTTGTGACTTGTTTCAGAGAACATGTGCTTTGTGCAGCTCATTTGCTTGCTCTTTTAAGATGATACTCGTAGATTCAAAGAATATGTTTTCTGAAACTATTTTTAGAACAAAGATTTTAGTGAAACCTGTCGAAGCTCCAGTAAGCTGCGTTGGAGGGCATGACGTGAGTTAAGACGGATTGTGTTTTATAAAGTCAGGAGCTCATCATCTGCCAGAGCTGCTGTTAGCAGATTGCAGAAACACTCGGTGTGAGGGATGAGAAATGTGCGTGTACAAAAAGAGTAACAGTTTTCAAAACTGCCTCGCTCTCCGTTATGGAAGCCAGTCACAGCAGGCAGCTGGAAAAGCTAACCATTAAATGAATTTTACCTTCTTTCGCATCACAAATTAGATAGGGAAGAATTTCCACAAATCAAGTCGTATAACTGTGGCTTTGTCTTCTCTCAGATCACTTCTTAAGCCTTGTTGTCAGTACGGTGCCTGCCAGGGACGGCGCAGTGGTACGACTGCTGCGTGGCTGTGGTGGGTCCCAAAGCTGTTCAGCTCAACGGATCACAGAATCCCTTGGTTGGAAAGGACCTTTGAGCTCATCGAGTCCAACCTGCCTAAACACTGCTAAACCGTGTCCCTAAGCACCTCATTTATCCAGCTTTTCAGTCCCTCCAGGGATGGTGACTCCACCACCTCCCCGGGCAGCCTGTTCCAGGGCCTGACAGCCCTTTCAGTGAAGAAATGTTTCCTAATATTCAATCTAAACCTCCCCTGGCATAACTTGAGGTCATGAAAGAACTGGGAAACATAGGCACCTAGGTTTACCTGAATTTAGTCAGGGAATATTGCAATTAAATTATGTTCTCTCTCTCTCTTCTAAAATTTTCCAATGTAGAGTAAATTTTTTTTTTTTTTGGTCACGACGTGAGTAAATGGGCTGCTTAACGCAGATTTGGGAAGGAGGCTAACCTCTCTCAAGCCAAAGGCTGAATTTTATTTTGTGTGAAATTTTTTAATATTACAATTCATTTCTTTTTAGTTATTACTTATCTACCCAGACTCTTGTAATTCTTATGCACTGTAGGATGCGCAGCTGGGAGACTTTCTGAACATAACCACCGTAGGTATGTAAGAGTATGTATGGTATGCACACGATCAAGCCTGCTAAGAGCAGGCAAAGCTGTTTGTTGTTACTCAGGGAAGCGTGATGTTATGAGCAAGTAGAAGTGTGTGCTACAACAACAAAAATAAACGCCGTAGCTTTGCTAGTTCCCCACACAGCGTTTAATGGATATGAAGTAGTTTAGTCGTGATATCAGGGAACTGATACATCTGTTAAGAGAAATGCATTTTATGCATCATAAAATTAAATGTTGTGTTGCCAAGCAATATAGCAAGTATTGCTGTAGTCAATTTTTGCAAACTAAACGTTGTAAAATGATACCGTAAGAAGGTGGTACTGGAAATCTGTTTTGAAAACATATTCCATTACAAACACACACTGTACTTGATGGAAGGATTACAGCTGCCATTTATGGTGCTTTATTATTTCTACATTAAGAATATACCGTGTGCCGTTAGCAGACTAAAGCATAAGAAGGCTATTTCTCATTTATGTTGAACCTTATCATTCTAAACGAATCCAAAAGACTAAAAAAAGCATATGCTCTGTGGCACTACTGAAGCACTGTTATCAGGTTGTGAGGCAAACAAACGCTATCTGGAATGTTTTGCATGTATCGAGGAAGAAAGTTTTGGCCAGACACACCAAGCTTTAAGTATTGGACTTTTTTGAAAAGTTCCAGTACCTTTAAGGCACACTCAAGCCGGTTGTAGAGATTTTTCATTACTTTGATTTCTTGAAGCACATGACGTTGTGATGGGGCCCATATGGCAAAGTACAGAATGCACTGACGCAGAGTTGTTGAAGTGAGATTTGTGACCAAGGTGGCATTGCTCTGAAGAAGCAACCGAGGATCAATATTTCATCTTCCTTTCCCATTCCCCAACACTTTACTACCCAACGAAGTCTCTATAGAAAAAGTAGCAGGGAACAGGTGGCAGAAACGTAAGTCAATGTTGTGCATGCTTTCTAGTTACTGGCTAAAATGTTTGCATGATCACGTGTGTACATAAGGACACAAGTCAGCTGTATGGTCTTATATATTGTGACAGAGGTGGTACTCCATAGAGTCCTGCAGCTTAAGAATTTGGGGGGTAAATTTTTAGTTACTCTGTAACTTGATACAGATTTACTAATTGACACTAGCAGAGAGTATGGCCCCTTGGGTTTCTAAAATGCTCTTGGCTCAGGCAAAGATTATACACGCAAAGATTATATTTGCTTTTCTGGTCTTACTTGTTAAACGCATTCTTTATTAAATTATATTTCTGTAGTTAAGTCTGTTCTGAAAAAGTACCTAGCAGGTTCAGGTTCTTAATGCGTCTTCCTCGCTGGGGGGTTGTAAGGCTTAATTGTTCATAATGTGTAAAAGCTTGAGATGAAAGGATTTGTTTAAAAGCAATGTATTATGATGATTATAAGGCTGATGATGATGCTTATCACACCTGCTGTCACACCAGCTTGAGCAAAAGCAATCTCTGTCTTTAGACTGAAATTCCTGTGTAGCGGTGAGAACAGTATCACTTTTCAGTGCTGCTTTTTTCTTGACTGGAAAATCTGGTCAAAACATTTAAGTTTATTCTCTTTTTCTTATGGATGAGCGTTGCGCTATGGGATAAAACTTATTTGGTGAGATTATTTTAGGTATATTCAGATGTTGAGATGAACATGTCTTTTGCCACTGGGAAAATGAAAATAATTTCTTGAAGTCTACTCTTTTTTTGTTTGTTTTGAGAAAGCTCTGCTTTTGTGGTAATATTTTAGCTACTGAAAAACTTTCTGATTTAATATGCAGATAAGAACTGAGATTAATTGTGTCCTGTTAATAGTTAGTTGCATTCTCTCTTTAACCCAACAAATGCAAAGGTCAGAAGAATTGTAGGAGAGTGCAAAAGTTACCCAGACCTAAGCGAATCCATTGTTTAGTATGGCACGTTTTAGCAGTGTGTTTGAATCTCTCTTCCCCCACCTCTCCCACCTCTCTTCATTGCTTTCTTTGTTATTTTTCCTTTCCCTTATATAGACTTGATTTGAATGAGTTGGAATGCCATGGGGCATTGCTGGTGGGAGGTAGGGCTTTTCATCTCTTGATTGCCTTCTTGGCAGTGGCTTTAGTGAATTCAGACCTTTATCTGTTAGAGACTGCAAGGTAAGCTGGATTCTGTAAATTGAGATGAACTCTTAATTCTGTTCCTTAATGGGCAAATGTTCTATATCTAACACAGCATCTTTCTTGATAAAAGAGTGAAGGCTGGATGGGTATTGTGGGTGAGCTCCGAAAGCTTCACGTGCTGAAGTTCTGCCTGGTGTGTAGTGAAAGGACTCTGATCTCTAGAACTGATAATTCCCATCCTCCTGGTGTGTAGGTCAATAGAATGCAATTGTGCTTTGGAAAAGGCATTTCATTTTGGGTGGAGTGTCTTGGCAGAATGAGTGAGATTTAAACGATGATGCGGAAGCCCATTAGAAGATGCTTTCAGAGATACGACTGTAGCTGTTGCTTGCAGCATACCAGAAGTATACTACTAAGACAATGAGAGAGAACACCTAAATTTTAGTGTGCTTGTTTAAAGATACACTGCTTAAGGTCTCCTGATGTCTTTATAAGTCATTTGTCTTTACGCATCCTTGATCCAGACCAGAAAAGCCCATTGCCATTTTATTTCCTATTTTCTTCTCCCTCCCAGTAATGTCACCTTCAGATAGATAAATGCTGTCAATAATTCCTTGATTTACTATTGCGTACCTTGTGCAGCTACCAAAACAACTATTTAGTTTCGGTTTCGGTTGTTATGCTTGCAATAAGGTACCAGCAACCTTCAAAAAAAAATGTTGCTGAATGTAAGACTTCAGAGGTTATGCTTGCACCCAAGCAACACGATCACTTCCAGCCACGACTAAAAATGCTTTCTTAAAGTGTGGTTTTTTTTTTTTTTTTTTTTTACGATTTCAAAAGATAGTGTTTCTCATACAGAGAATTACCATAAAATAATGTTTTATTTACATTTTAGACATATTTTTTTTTACAGTTTATTCAACGTTCCGGTGATATAATAACATGGGATTATTTGAGGATGCTAGATAGCTTTTCATTAAGCAATATAGAGTAAATCTTTCACACAAAACCAGAATGTTTCTTACAGACAAATAGACTTGTGTTTTACTGGTGAAGGCACCTATCAGTGCTACAGGGCAAAGCAAGAAGGGTGAATTTAAAGACCGTATACCTGTTACATTAAGGTATAATCCAGCAAGTCTTGTGCTGAACATGTCTGCGGAGAGCATTTGTATGAACTGGAAGGCTAAGATCAGAGAACTGTAAAACACACAACCAGAAAACTATTTTTATGTTGTTTGAATATTCCATATACTGTACTAAGGTCAAACAGACCTAAGACTGTATCCACTGTTTTTTGTATTCTTTTTTTTTTTTTTTTTTCATTGAGTTCGCTGGGATTTGAATCAAGGTCTTTCTAAAATTGTGATAATAGATCAGACAAGGGAAGAGGCTTCTATTGTGCTTCTGGAACATGCTTCTTTTTCCTTAAATTAAGATTGATTAAGCATAACTGAGCCACAGTATCGCAGCCAAAGTGGAAGCCGGTCAGAACTTTCACGTCCTCTCTTTCTTGCTTTGTAATGATTTTAGTTTTTAGTCAAGTATTCTGCTGTCTGATTTGTTTTGATAACTCCACTGAGTTTAATTTTATATACTAAAATATATAAAATTATAATTTCTGTGTTATGTTTGTAAATATAAGTTATTCTATACCCATTTGTTAAGAAAAAAAATAAAATGGGAGTATAAGAAGCACATTGTGGTGCAAAGAATCTCTAGTAATATGATATGTCATTTCTCAAAGTAAATTTCAGTTTGGTTTTACAGTTTTAAGCGTTGAATTTTGAAAGATGATGTTCAGTTGGTTTGTGGAAGAAATATTCTGCCCTGTTGTGTCATGCTATTTAGTATTAGGTTGCTAGACAGACAGCTGCAGTTGACTTAAAATGGTGCATTAAAAATATTGAAGAGTCTAGCCTTGAGGAAGCAGAGCAGTAAAATGGCAACAGGAATATTTATTTATCACAGAATCATCTGGGGATGTGTGAGATGCTTTCAAGAGTGTAATATATCACAGGACAAATTTTATTATATTACTTTTGTCTCTTACTGCTTCTATTGATCTTTTCATATACATTTTAGAAAATTGTCACATACCTGTCCTCAGAGCCATAAAATAAGCTTGTCATCAATAGTGTTTCTTATATGGCTTTTTACCAATAAAGTAGAATGGACAGGTTCTGTCCATTCAGTATGCTTTCTGAATTAATTTAATGAAATATCACTTGTTTGTTCATTAGAAAAGATTTTAGGTGAAAATGCGTTGACTAAGTTGGATAACTTACACATTCAAAAGTAAGTTCAGTAATAGGAGTAATACAAAGGAAATTATTAATATTTATTACTGTGATTCATTGTGCTAATTTTAAGGAGTTGATGTTTCGTTTTTCAAAAAATCCAGCATCTCCAGCCAAACAGCACTTGAGCCTACCCTGAAAGCATCCAGACGAACGGCCCGCTTCTTGCGTACAAATGGCCACAGCTCGATTACGTATCAGTCAAGCAAAGCTCCAAGCACCAGGAGAATTTAACATCATATAACAGCAACGAAAGGGCCCACTGCTAAGAGTTCAGTGCCTTCTGAGAGATACGCTCAGCCTTCCAAAATCACCTTAATCTTAATTTTGCAAGTGCTTTGTGACAGAGCATTGCATACTTGAAAAGATTCACTGCTACATCAGCTAAAATAACCTAGTGACGAACTCTATAATATTAGTTCACCACTTTTGATAAATACTATATAGCAGTATGCAAACGCACACACACAAACTCACGTGCAGTATGTACGTATGCCTGTATCCGACATCTTTGGCATCGTTTCTTCCTGATGTATTCATTATTCTTTATAAACTTTCCAGGTACTTTTCTGGTTTGCTCCTTTTCCTTCTTTACTCACTGTGTACTACCTCCCAAATTGGTAGGAATTCCTTTGTGGTTTTCTGAGTGCTTTGGAAAAAACCTCATCTCCAGAACTTAGTTCTGAGTTTATTGATCTTTGTTCAGACTTAGCTCTAAGTAGTAGTTTTATACTACCGGGATTTGGAATTTTGACTACACTAGGCAGCCATTATGCCAATTGTGTTTGTAAAGTACCCCTACCTAGAAATATGTCAGGAATAATAACTTTACAATCACTTATTAGAAGACCTGAGAGTTATAGGCTCTTCCTGACCTGATAACCCTCATACATACTACACATAAAATATGAAGCATAAATTAGGTTGGAAGCCACTCACAAAGGCCCAGCTAAGGATTTGTGTTCCAGTCTCAGATGTGTTCACATCCTGATTGCCAGGCTGACCTGCACTCCCCTTCCTGCTTCAACACGTGGGATGAAAATTTTCCAGGCCAGTTCTTTTGCCCAAAGTTCATTCCTGCCAGATTTGTCCTTCTCTGATTCCAGCCAGCTGTAAAAGGACTCCAGTGGCATTTGGCAGACTTTGTGTTAAATAAGTCGCGACCAGTATCCAGTGGATGTAGTTCACTGAACCAAGAAGAGTTTTGTACTTTTATTGATGATAGCATCACACTTGGGTACAGAGAAAAAGAGCAGAACCTCTGCTGCTCCCTTATTTTCTTTGTGTGCTTTCTCCTTACTTCCTCAGCTGTCCTCTAAACCTGCCTCAGCAACTGCTATCTGATTTTCTGGTATTTGGCTTACATAGTTGGATTGTTATCAACCACGACCTTGTGCGTACTTGGCTGAGTAAATTCAATCAGTTAAAGAAATTGTGGTCTTCCCACTGATTGATTATCAAACTGCTGGTATAGTTCGGCTAGCCTGTCTCTTTTCCAGAGCTGCACGTTTTTCTTCACCCGGGCAGGCTGTGCCTGACCCCTTCCTTGCCTTTCCTGAATGTCCCTTTTTTCACTTGACATGTATATAGTCCTTGAGTCTGACCAAATACCAGTGGACTTTATGGTCATTTTACTGACCACCCTGTTGAAAATAAATCAGTAAAAAAGCATTTCAAAAGTAACAGAGAAGCCAGTATGACTTTGTCTTATGCTCCCCAGTGTAGCAGTCCCAGGCACCTGACTTACAAGGTGAACAAACATGATGTCAAGAGAGTTCTTGCTGAGGCAGTGACCAGGAGGAGCTGTGGTTTGCATTTCGGGTAGGGAGCACAGCACAGAGCAAAGCGTCTGCGGTGAGCGCCTGTGAAGGATGGATTTGCCCGTCACCTTTGTTTGTTTGTTTGTTTGTTTTTCCCCCTAGGTCCCTGATCCCTTACATAATTTTTCAGCAAGTAAAGGTGTCAGGTTGAAGTCCCTTCAAATGCCAGTCTTCTAGAGAACTGCTGTAGGTTTAAAGACAGGGCAGCATTGGCAGTATATCTGCTGCTGTATCTGATCATGAAGTAGAATTTACATCTCTGCCATAGATATTTAACACCCACTGAAGCTGATGCATGCTTATGAGGCCAGCTGCCAGCTAGTTTGGGATGAATGTGAGCATCCCGTACTTTGGGCCAAAATGCAGAAAAGCTGCAGGTTACTATATCACTACTACACAATAGAAGCTGCTATGTCGTGTGCTGTCTGAAGGACAGGAGCTCACCTGAGCTGCTTTGCCAGTGCCACTGCAAACTAGGCGAATGACTACTCTGCGCTGCAGTTGTCTTGACATGCTGTGGAGTACCTTGCTTACGGAAACGAGCTCGTGGTTGGCTTTATCTGTGATAAACCTAACGTAACACAGGAGTAGGAGTGGGTTTGGCCCATATGAACGCAAACATTATACCGTGTTGAACAAAACTGTGATAACTTTAAGAGCTTCTCTTCCCTGTGATGTGGGGGTAGGCTGTAGTACATTTTATCTTTTTCTGTAGTGGTGTTCCTTTTGGTATTAATGGAAGGGTTTTTTTCAGCTGTGTTGTGGGGTTTTTTTGTGTGGTTTTTTGTTTGTTTTTCCTTTGACTAAAGCAGAAACAGGGAAAATTGCAAGGGAGATAAAAGCAATGGAAGAAGCCAAAAGCACCCACTTCTAAGGCATCACTTCTGAACCTCTTCCATCTCTTTGTGCTGTCAGGTTGAAGAGGTCAACTGCTTAGTCGACAAATTGTACAGATTTTCTTAAAACATTGGGGTTTGTTACTTATTGGTGGTGTTGAGATCAAGAGGAAACAGGGATTATCCGCTTGATGCAATTCTAATCAGTTGCTTCTCAGTTCAAATTCTCAGAATTTGAGAATTTCCTCATTCTCAAATGAAAGAAGATGGACCCTAAATAAATGAGATGTGTCTATTTTAATTGAGTTTCCTTTTTTGAAAAGTAATAGATAGATAAGATAAAGGATGAGAAGGGAGTACAGCATATTATACCTCCATTACAATCATTTTATATGCCTATGGTAACACTGTCGTGGGTGATCTATTTAGCTGTAAAAGTGGGGATTAGGCTGTACCAGGGCAACATCAAGAAATTGGCCTATTAAGAAATGCATTCAATAAGTGTGTCTCATTATCTGAAATTTTGTAAAATATGAACGCATCAGTAATATTAATATAATGATGTTTTATTATAGCTTTATAGAAAATTTAATTTTTGTGTATATCAAGAAATAATATTTAATATAGATCTGATTTCTTTGGGGAGGTGACTTTTGTATCTCTTCATAGTCTAGTGGGATTCCTTTAAATTTGTAGGCTAATTATGTTTTTTCTTATTTGTGGGGTTTTTTTTTATATATGTTTGTAAATATAAATATTCTATTCTGTAATAATTACTATATTACACTTGGAAGTAAGAGGTATTTGCTCAACGTGAATGTTCGATGCTGCACTACCCACTTTTCCGTGGTCGCACAGTGGAGTGTTGTGCTGTGCTACCATACAAAAAAGCAGAATAATCAAGGCAATTCCTTCAGTTCTGTAGGACAGGAGGCTGGAACTCAAGCTGTCCAGCTTTCCTTGAGTCTTGTAAGCACAGGGGCTAAAAAGAGACTACAACTTTCAGTAAGAGCCAGTACAAAATATTTGAAGCTGCTGTTGGCATGCCTCCCTCACAGTGGCTCTCTTGTGCATTACAGCCTGGATCTGGGGAAGAACAAAAAGGAGTTTACAAAAACATCAGACAGATTCCACACCTTGCACTCAAAGAGGCTCTAGCTCTGCTAACTTCTCCTTTTCCTTCCTGGGGATGTCCGTAATAGCCTCATGGGGAGAGGAGGTTACTAACTGGACAGAGGAAAAGAGACAGTACCCCATACCCATGGAGGCGGTGGGTGTGCAGCTTGTGTGTGTCCAGGAGCGCGGGACCAAGTTTGTGGGTACTTTTATGCTGCTCTCTGTGGAGTTCTGCAGCGAGACTCACCTGTCCCTCCAGCATGATCACAAAAATAACACATCCAGCGGATTTATAATTTTGGCTGTTTCTCTTCTCTACAGATCCATCATCAAGGAGGACATGCATCAAAAATAAAACTCCTCCTCTGCAGAGAATTTATATCTATTTAGGAAAGGTCTCTCTATAGGATAAAGGCTTTTATTGTGGAAGAAGAGATCTGCTAGCATTACAGAGATTGTTCACTTTGGCAGAAGCCTCCTGAAACTAATAGTCTCTGTTTCTTTTACATACGGAATACTGAATAAGACTCTTAATGATGGAGGTTTACCCTTGTAGGCTTTACCCTAATGGCATCTTCACTTAATTTTCGCGATAAAACCATTATTGCAAATTTGGTAACCGTTCTCCTTTTTAACAAAGTTTCCAGCCTGCAAATAATTTCAGAGACAGGATCTATTTATGGGAATACATTAGCAAAATACGATCTATCCACGATTTATCTTTCTTCTGTTAATTTTCTTTGAGTAGGAGGGAGTCTGCAATCAAGATTTATAACTGCTGGTTCTGTGATACTGGTGGGTCCCCATCACCCTCCAAATAGTTTTGATTTTGAAGGGTCTAAAGCACAGTGGCAGTCTAGACGCCACAGCCCCTAACACGTATAGCAAAGCATGAGCACCAAAGCAGGTAGTTTCATGAGAGCATGGGTGCTCCAGTTGATTTAGCATTCAGTCACTAAGCTGCTCCCTGTTGGGTCCTCTTGTCCGTAAGACATAGGTACAGAAGTGATGTAAAGATTTGCCTTAATTAATCTCTTCTGCTAAGGGTGTAAAGGAAAACTCTCATTGTTGGAAATGAATGAATTTTGATAAAATGTTCTAAAAGGCTCCAGCCAGAGGCAGAACTATTAGAGAAAATAGTTCAAATAAGTGAAGTTTGGTAAAATTGCTAGCAATTGAAACTGAGTTCCTATTATTAGAGGTATTGAGCATTCTTAAAATTCAGAGTAGTGCTGTCAGTACTGCATATAATATTGTGAGCTCTTTTTCTAGCAGCTGAGGAAGGTAGCCTTTAGACAAACATTTTGATTTTGTAACTATGTTCTGAGATTTGTGGTTTTGATGTTCCTACTTCCTGCAAGCCTACAATGCAGGAATTAGAGGGTTTGTAGAAGAATGATCGGGGGAACAGCAGGATAATTCTGGCACTCTTCCTCGGGGTTTTCTTTTCTTGCATAAAAATAGAAGAAAGAACCACCTCCCCCATATCCACCATAGCCTGAGCAACAAAGGCGAGCCCAGTTAGTCTGTATCGCAGAGCACTTTTCAGCTTCTGCAGAAATTGAAAAGTTGAATTCTTTCCTTCTGCAGCCATTGCCCAGCTTCTTCCTCAACTTCATCATCCGGCATCCCTATAACAAACGAGTGCCTGGGTGACTCCTCGGTCCCTGGGCCCCTTCTCACAGGAACCTGTAGTACAGCCATTCCTCAGGGTGTCCCTGTACCAATATTGGTTTTATTTTTAAGTTGCTAAGATGTGACATGTGAAGGATAGGGGAATTTCAAAATGCCCGACGAGTAAATGTTAGCACATTTGGATATGCGTATAGGGGTGTGGGTTGATTACCTCTATGTAGGAAGGAGTAGAAGGAGAGAGTGAGTTTCGAGCCACGGCAGGCATCCTGGTCTTTCTCTCCCAGAGGTGAATGGTGAGCTTGGCTGTGCCTCTAGATGTCAAGAGCTATCTGCTGCACTGACAAAACACCGTTTTTGCACTAATGGGAAAATCTTTTACATGACCAGCCCTGTCTCATAAGCCTTTCTCTGTTAAGAATCTTAAAAGAGAACAGAAGAAAACACCCCCTTATTGCGCAGAGCTAGGAATAGGATTTATGGTACGCAGCAGACGTTTCACATTAGTAAACTGGTAGTATCGGTTACGGTGGCAGAAAAGTATGAGCGCTCTAACTGAAGCCCTCTTGCCTGCCTGTCCCTATCAGCTCTAACAACTTCCAGCGGACACGCATGATTGTTATAGACAATAAACATTTTCTTTTTCACACCCTTTATGACTTCTTTTAAGAGCCCCATGTAGTTCTTTCCCAGTGCAATGTGGCATATATTGTGGATGAACTATTTGCTTTTTTTGCCAATATTTTCCTTTTTTTGCCCTTTATGTCTGCTCTGCCACAAGTTCTAGTTCTTTTGGTGTCACGCAGAAATGTATTACTACTTCATGAAAGTCTCTGCTTACTCTCAATTTCAAACCAGAAAAAAGTAGGTGAAGAATTTAACTTGCACCTTCTTTGAGAATGCTGAGACTAGAAATGAGCAAACATTCTTTCAAGAGCTCTGGAGGGAATCTTTTGAGTCTCATCGTGTTTTTTCATCTATTTTCCAGCTGTATTTCATACTAGTACTTTCAGCTTTCTGCACAGTTATACTTTCCTACAAATATTTATATGCAAAAAATGACAAAATGAGACTCTTGAGCCATAATTCTCTTTTTTTTTGCGTACAGTAGAAATTGACTGGTTTCAAAATAGATATATTTCAGAAGATTCCCATATGGCGTGTGTGCATTGATGAGCAGGAAGTGTTACTGGGCGAGAAGCATGCTTTCTCCCCACCACTGCCTTGTGCCAGTCGCAGGAGCACTTAGGATGTTCTACCACCATCTTCTCCAAACCACTTTAGCGTTCTTCTCCCTGTGTTATCTTCCATAAACCAGTATGGCATGCTACGAATTATATGTTTAGAGTAAGGCAGATCTGTCTATCAGTTCAGTCAAGAGATACGATGGTGTGCTTTTTTGCCTCTAAGTGGTTAATAATTGCAAAAGATTCTTTTTAATGCTTGGTGCTTTATTCACTTTATTTTTTTAAAGTGCATTGGAAGATAAATCTTAAAAATTTCTTCTGTTATCTAGCACTTTAAGCCTTTTCATAGCATTTGTAGCACCTCTTTGCCAACACTCCATCTGTGATTTTAGCTTGCAGGAAACACTTTGCGATTCTGTTATTAGCTTAGATGCAGAGAGCTGCTGTTTAAATATTAATTGTAACTTCCCTCGTAAGCGCAGTCAAACCCACTGAGTAACTTGTGAAGTTCAGTAAATATCTAGAAGAGGGTGGGGAGTGTGTTGTGGGTAGGGCCTGCTCTTAGTCTTAACAAAGGTCTTACTGGAGTTAACTGTACAAAACAGACCATGTCCTGATGCTTGCTGAACCTCAGCAGAACCTCAGCTCTGCTCCTTGTACACACACAATAAAAAGAAAGAATAACATCAAACTGCAAGCATACTTCTTGCACAGTTAGTGGTCTGCCTGCTAAACCTGCTATAAGCCAGAGGAACACCACGCAGTGCTCGCAAGAAAAGATGGGTGACCCGTCAGTTGTTTCAAATCCCGGCTATTGGACAAACACTGCTAACGTACCCGTGTGCTGCTCTGCCGGGAATCGCACCCCAGTAGAGGCGTTATCTCGTCCTTGAGCCCTTCTCCTCTGTTTTCAGTCATGACCCTCACCCTGTTTAGTTTCTCGAGTCCTCAAAATGTCCCTTACGCTTAAAAATAATAATAAAAAAAATAGAATATTGTGTGTTTACAGACATTTCAGTAAAGTGTATTTGATAGAAGCGAGAAACAAAGTAGTTAACACCATCTGACCAGCCTGTTTTCTGTGGCTCACCGGGGCATTGTAATTGTAATACTCATATTGGGTATAATTGAAAGAAAATCAGCCCCATTAAAATCGTGCGTTGTATTTTTCCCTCTCTTCTTCTTCCAGATGGTTATTAATCTTTTATTGGTGAGGTGGTTTGCCTACGGTGTAATCTGAGATTTTTTTCCTCATGTCATTTAAGTGAGTTACTTCTCTTTGTGTTTGCAGGTGGACTGAATTTTAATACGTTGAATTCTGTTAATTGCTTAGAATGTAGATGTTTTTCTTAGTATCTTGCAAATGTAAAATGGATTTTTAAAAAGTTGAGTAGTACCCATATATTCCATTTATTTTTCAGCATTCTGTGAAGAAGGATGCAGATATGGTGGAACTTGTGTAGCCCCTAACAAATGTGTCTGCCCCTCTGGATTCACAGGAAGTCATTGTGAGAAAGGTAAAGCTTTACGGAAACACACCTTCATCTTTCCTAATGAGAAATATCATATGTTGAATTAAGAAATAATTACTTTCCATTCATTCATTCTGCTTGATATTTTCTCTTCATTGAAGATATGACTTTCTGCCTTTCCTTAACTGAAAGATAGTCTTAAACACGGGAAGTTTTAGACAGAGATGTGTCTGCTTTTGCTTCCAGTGAACACTTTTAGTTAATTAGAGGGGATGGCAAACGAGAAATACTTATCCCACCTATTTTCCGTTGTGCAAGCTCAAGGTTACCTCCTGCTTTTTCTGAATCTATTGTGCAAATTAGACCAGAATTTAGATGCTCGCTTTTCACTTCAAGTTACTGCATTCTTAAGATTTGATTTGTTTCTAAGCCACTGAGGCCACCAGTTTTCATAGAACCAGAGCCTGTTCAACTATATCTCACTAGTGATGACTTGGTTCTGCCTTTTCCCAGACTTTTTTGACTTTAAGTTTTGCTTCTGGCAGCCTCATAGGCCCACTTTTCTGTTTGTTTCACAAATATCTTGTTCCCTGTCTACCTTGAATGAGAAGGAAGGGATCTTGCAGAATTCCATGTAGGACTCTTACTAGATTCTTTATACAGGAGATTTGGGATTTTAATTTGATTGTTATTTGTTGAGGTTGTATTTCACTTAAATACCCCATGACAGAGGGTTGGTTTTTTTGGGTTTTTTTTGTTTGGTTGGGGTTTTGCTTGTTTGGTTTTTTTTTTTTTTTTTTTTTGCATTGCATTGCATGTTTTTTAAGAAACCTTTTGCATTTGCTTTTACTAGTGGAAATAAGTGGATTGTTACCTTGGGTTGCATCATGCTAGTATGGATGAGATTATAATTGATGAGGGTTTTTTAAGGAAGAAAAAAAAAAAAAAAAAAACAAAACCAAACAAACCAAGAAATAACTGTTAAAGGATAAGTTAAACCACTGGAAGCACTTGATACCCACAGGCTGTTCAGTAATTTGGGCATAGCAGCGTCTGCTTAATACATGGCTGTTCTACTGTAGTACAAACTAACTTCATCCCAGTTGTCAACAATTCTGCTTTGAATAGCTTCTAAAAACTGCTAAAGCCTTTTACGGATGTGCTCAAATCACTGCATACTAAAATTGCATAGTTTCTTGTTGTCAGCATTGCTTGTAGTTATTTAGGAATGAACTGGGAAGTTAATATTTTCATATCATCTTGAATAAATTTGAGTACTGTTTTTTTGTGGTGGTTTTTTTTTTGCCTATAGCCTTTGGGTTATTTGTTTTAAATAGAAAAAAGCTCCCAAGCCTCCTGACATTCAGCAGTAAGTACTGGCAATATACCTGACGAAGTACTACAAGAAGTTCCTGCCTCACAGCCCCACCTACCAGAGCTCCCCAGCCTCTAATCCTTCCCGCTAGTTACCCTCTCCCACGTATCATTTGCTTGTTCCTTTCTGAAGCGTCTCTTATTCAGAGGGAACGGGATGTTCAGAGGGAGGGAAGATGTGTTCGGTGCGTGTGAAAACACGGTACTGCAGAACCGGTGCCTGCACTGCCCAGAGGTGCCCTGCCTGCCTGGGGAGCCGGTGGCTTTAGGCCAGCTTTCAGCTCGGCTGCCGCTGTTTCTTTTGCCCATGAATCTTAGAACGATCTTTTTTCTTACAGCTGTAAAGGGACTTTCATAACTAGAACACAGAGGCTTTAAACTGTTGAAGTGATGGTTTAAAATTGATAAATGGATGACATAACCACTGTTGACTCCTATGATTTTTATGTCTTTTGTATTGTTTTGATCTAAAATATGAGTTAGAACACCAAGTAAAGGAAACATGGCAGGCATGGTACTGTCATTATATCAAAAATTTAGAGGGCAGAAGGAGCTAGCTTCTGTATATAAAATCTATATGACTTGAAGCAGAAGGAAGTTTATTTTTTTCTTTGAAGACGTATAGGATTTAGCAGTATACTACAAGTAGCGCTAATGATGGTAGCTTTGAGGAATCTGATGTGCAAACTGATGTGAGAATGACTAGGGCGTTGCATATGAGAAGTTGTCACGTGTTAGAGGGTTTGAAAACTTCAGCAGATACACCTTCTGTCATATGCATATTTCAGTGGCTAAGTGCATATCAGATCTATGTGAGACCAGCTTCAGCCCTCTGAAGGTGTGTGTCCTGGAAAAATGACATGTTCAGAGTAGAAAGGAGGTGAACCACTTTTGAAGCAGGCTTCTCTTTGCTTACCTGCTTGCTCCTCGAAGGTGTAGTGCTGTCAGGAAGAGGAGGCAGTTGGGTAAAGACTTCCCTCAGAGTCTCACTGCAGTTTGCTGCAGTGTTTTTAGAGGACACCTAAAGTATTCAAACCTATGTTTGGTTGTCTGGGTTTTTTTCCTATTGTTTGTGATGTTAGAAATAAGCACTTAGTTATGTTTAGCATACGGTAGCACTCCCTCAATCATTACAACATAGACTGAGATGGCGAAATGGTGGGACATCACTTTAAATCAAAGCTTAAATACTCCTGGTTCCTGATGGAAGCTTGTGGTGAACTGATGCATATCAGAAGTAAAACGATGTGTTTTGGTAATGTATTCTGTTCGCCACGGCACATTTAAAAATGTCCTTCAAACCGACAACACAGCAATTCCTTATACATTATTTGTGAGCTGAAAGGGCTCGTCACGGGCTAAAAATGGTATGACCCAAATTGGCTTCGACATCATGTAAAGAGTAAAATGAACCAGTAATTAGAAATGTTGTGGAAAAGCAGGTGTGTTTATTTCTGAATATGAATCATACGTTACTCATCGTTTCTGACTGGTTGAAATGATGATATTAGGTTAATTAAAAATTTGGAGATATTTGAGAAGGGTAGGATTTATGTTGGTAATTTACTCAGGTGAAATTAAAATACGCATTTAAGGCTTATGTACAAATACATAATTCAACATGCTGCTAAGAAGAATTACCTCTTGCCTGCTGCTTTTCTGAAATGAGGACTCATCATAACAGTTGTGAGGCTGCCGTTTCTTTTTGAAGGTCAACTGCAAATTGATATCCACAGATACTGTCAAGTAATTCCTCCTTCCATCCCTTCTTTAAAACGCTGGCTCTTTAAGGATGTGCTGGATGCTTCTTGCAGCATTTTTGTCATTTTCTGTTAGGGATCTGATTCTATCTTCTAATCAATTTTTTTGGTTGGTTGTTTTGTGTTTAGTTGGCCAGGGCTGAAATCAATGATCTCTGTCATCATTACCATTTGTGATCCTATTTAACACAGTTGTAATACCTGTGCCAGAAAGTTTTAATGTTAAAATTTTTGCTGACGTTGCTGTGTGATTCCAACATCTACGTGCCTGACGGCTGAGGTGGAGATATGCATCCTTAACCGTGTGGAACGCTGTTGGCTTAAGCCCAGGTGCATCCTTGGCAGAGATCTCTGTTAAAGGCTTCTGAGAGACATTTTAGTGTGCAGAGAGGAATGCAAACGGTACTCTGCAAGAGTTGTTGGCAACATGGACTCAAATGCCCTAATTTACCATCCAGTGATGATTTCTTCATCTCATATTTTTGCAACATTAAAAAATGAAAAAATCCCATCATTCCTTGAGCTGCTTTTCTCTCTCTGTGGACGAGCCACATGTCAGTGGAGTTTTAATTCTGGTTTTGTAGACAGGGTTTGCCATCATCCTGTATTTGTAGAATGTTAACCACTATTGCTGCTGCTGAAGTGGTGACGATGAGATAGGAGAATGTACGATGTCAAAGGCAGGAGTAAACAGATGATTGAGTGCCTAGAAATTGCAGGCATTCCTCGAACACTTGCCTGCATGTGGCCGAGTCCTGCCTGTAGGCCTAAGGAATACGTACCAACTTCTGTGCAGCTCTGGGATGGCGACTGGCGGTGGTGGAAATTTCAGCAAAGGGAGTTAGTTACAGTATCTGTCTGTACAAATTATACCTTTGGGCAATTAGCAGGGAACAGTGGAAGGGTTTGAAGCAGTGGGTTCCCAGCTAGGGGTAAGTTAAGGAAAGTGCAGTATTTTTCCAAAAGCTGCAGGAGGGCTTTTGGGAGTGGGAGGACATCACCTCCAGAAGAGATTCAAAACAATTGCACCGCATGTTTGCTCCCCTGGCTCATGAAAGCTGCTGTCTGAGCTGGTACACAATGAATGGGGAATATGACTCTGAGCTGGAGCTCAGAGAGGTAAATATTTTAGTGATGGCTACATGTCTATTTATAGTTTTTGTAAAGCACCGGAAAACAGTTTCCTCACAGAAAGAGAGAATGCTGTCAAAGAATCACCTGCTGTCTGTAAACAGTCAGAAGCAAGGGTACGACATGGCAGGGAAGCATCAGGATGTGATAATTACTAGGGTTATTTTATTCTGTCATTTTGTGCCGTGTGTACAAAAGATTGTCTGATGTTGGGGTGAGAGGTCGTTTTTCAGTATGTACCATGGCTGAGGAGTATTCTTTGAACCCCAATAATTATATTGCGAGGGGGGGGGGGAAGCCATCCAAACCCAACAGTTGCAGTAATACATTAGTTACATTTATATTCTTCAGTGTAGTCATAGATTTCACAGCTGTGCAAGGAAATATTGTTCTGCTTATACTTGACATTGGATATGTTATGTATACGTCACAAAAATCAGGAGGCCTTTAGCTGATTTGTTTCATAATAGTTGGCAGTATCTGGAGTTGTTGTCTAAGAAGTTGAATACTTATTTGTGTACTTGTCTCTTAAATTGCTTCTTCTGGAATATATTGTCTTCTGCAGTTCTTTGGGTGAAACTCCCTATAGTCTGTATTCCTTTGTACCCTGGAGATAGAAGAAAAAAAAAGTGAGAATTGTATTTTTGTGTGTTATTTCTTTGATTCTTGAGCTGGGTCAATCTTTAGGTGTGTAGCTATCAAAGACATTAGAGTTGAGGAACCCGGTTTAAAAAAGTACGCAAACAAAAACCAAAGCAAAGCAGAGAAAGAGATTTTTTTTTCAGTGAGTATAGTAAGCTAAGTATGAAAACTCCTTACCTTTCTCTATATAAGATCTTTTGTAAAATACGGAGCAAGGTTTATTTTGGGGAAACAAACCAGCTGTGCAACTGTGGGCACAAGGCTTTGCATGAGATTCTTTCTAAAGCCTCTCATTTTGAGGTGAGGCAGAGCCAGTGGAGTGCGAGATAGGAGGGATGAAGTGAATGAAGCTTAGCTTATTACAGAAAACGGTGGTTGTGGTTGATATGACACTCCTGAGGGTGTGACAGATCCAGAGAAGGCAGATGCTCCAGGTGGCTGAGGTTGCCCTGCTCCATTTGCTGCCAAGCTGTTTACAGCATTTGCCCCAGTGGGGCTTATTGCAAAATGGCAGGGGGTGATATCTTAATGCAATAGAAGAAACAAAGCTGTCATTTGTAAAGATATCAGGGAATAGATCAAAGAATATCTGCTAGAAAAATCTGATTAAGACCATCCCTGAGGATCAAGGGGACATCTGTCTGCAAATCAACAAATAACTCTCAGTGGAAGAAGAAAGTTCTATTGCCTCATGTTGCCAAGACAAGGAAAGGTGAAATATCCCACACCAAGAACATCATTCATCCCCCCAGCTGACCAGAGCATGAGAAGGCTGGACTCGTTTTTGTAGTGCTTGCACTGTTTTACATACTGTAAAAGTTTAGTTTTAAAAGCCAGGAAAAAGACTAAGCATGCACTAGGTTTGGGGTTGGGTTTTTTTGGTTGATAGGTTTTTTTGGTCTTGTTTTGGTTTGGGTTTTTTTGTTTGTGTTTGTTGTTGTTCCCCCCCCCCCGGGATATTTCTATGTTGCTATATAGTTTGTTATGTTCATGTGTCTGGATCCTGTATGTTTTTGTTTTATCTGCTGTATTAATCTTTACAGTAGCTGAGATGATGTTTTTGTTTTATCTGCTGTATTAATCTTTATGGTAGCTGAGATGGTATCTTGACATTCCAGCTAACAAATGGTTCTAATATTCTAATGTTTTATTATTTGTCTCTTTCATAGTCTTCTGATTCCATGAGGGATGTAGTTGTTTGGGGTCCTTTTTAAGTCACAGAAAACTGGGGTTTATTCTTCCTTTTTGTCCCCCAAGCTTGTACTTAGAATTTGGGTAGTATTATACAGCTTCTCCTGGGGTATGGGGTTATGCTTGGTATTCTAGCTTCCTTTAACTTGAATTTCTCCATTCAAGTTCCACTTTATTCACCCTCATCAATGTCTATATGCCAGCTGGACATGTCAGGTATTACTGAAGGATGCAGTTTTATCTATTTATAAGAGAAAGACAAGATTTAGCTGGTTGGCATTTAATTTGCATTTAGATTCATGCAAAACAATGTGTTAAAGAGATAATTTCTGTTGATCAGACTTTATAGTGACAGAAGATCCAAACCCAGATTCTAAAATCTTTATTCTGTTGCCTTAAATATTAAGAGAAATACCCTTAGATCGTGTCTTGACATGCCATCTTTCTTTGTGTCCCAGTTCTTGTTCTGGAGGTTTTTGGTTTAATGCCCTGTGAAGAACCACCGTAGGACTTATTAGAGAGTTTACAAAAATAGCTGCTATGTTTTATTATACCTTAGTAGTGAAATGAAAATACATATGATATTTAAAGAAATTAATGGATGTGACTTCATGAAGTCAGTGGCTTTGCATCTTCCTTTTGTAATGGAGCAATAGATTTGACTCCTTCACTGGGTCTTTCTTGCTGAAAAGCAGGCAGTGGAAAAACTAAAAAGAAGATGACACTAAGTGCTTTGGAAGGGAAGGAAAAGAGCGGGCAAAATTTAGGAGGAGATTGCTGACTCACCTAGACCTCCAGTGATGAAGAAGCAATTACCAGAAGGAGAAACTCCAAGCAAAATTATGTCATCTCCTTTAGACTGAAGTACCCTACCAAAGTGTTGGATAGTAAGGTGTGTTCCGTCTCTTAAAAAGCTGTTAGCAATTGTCTTGAAATTAGGGAAGAGTGGCCCTTCTAGCATTATGGGGTGACCTGACTGAATTTATAGAGCACAGTTCGGATGAGTGCTTTTTTTAGTTCTTCCAGGCAGATGCCTACATCAGTGGAAAACAGAATATTTCTAAGGAGAAATATCAGAATAGGTAGTGGACTAACTAAATATTAACTTAAAACTACCTCACTCTGTCCAACTACAGGCAGTATTTAGGGGACATCACTGAGCTTAATAAGCTCTTTGCCACCTTCCTTTTTCTTATTAATAGCCTGCTCTGGACTGGAGAATCAACCATGAATATTTAAATTTGATGATAACCTAGAAATACAACTTGAGATGTGCAGAGCAGGCACAGAGAGGTACTTAGGTTTTTTAAGATAGAAATTGTCTTGGTTTCAGTGGGAATTTCACCTGAGTGGAAACCTTAGGATCTGGTGCAATTGAATTAGGTGAATTGAAAAATAAATGGCTCTAGTGAAATAAAAAAGCATTTAGAATGGGGTTTTTATGTGGAACAAGCTGTGTTAGTTGAAGTTACCGATAATAAATATGCAGTCTTTAACTCATTGATCTATGGTACAAATCTGACTAGCTAATCTAGGAGTACGAGCCTAGTCAAACTAGGTAGAGAATTCAGTTTCTTCAGAAAATTTGTACAACTCTGAGGATTTTACTGAATAGAGCCAAGTTTCTGCTGAAGTTTAATCCAGTGTGGTCTCATTGAAGTTAATGAAGGTGTAGTGAGAGAAAATCTGCCTCAGTTATCAGAACTAGCATTGGAAAACAATTTCTTTTGAGAAATAATGTGACAAGTGAAAGAAATGGAGCAAAACAAACAGCTGAAGCTGTAGAGTTTATTGTGTTTAATTCTGACAAAGAAGTTAGTTTTCCTGCGTTTTTTGTTGTCTAAGATTTCCGAACACCGCCGCCCCCCCGCCCCCCCTCCCCCCCAAAAAAAAAAAATAAAAAAGGTGTGAGAAGAACACTTAAAGTTGATGGGAGTGATGCAACAGGGGAAAAAAGTAGGTGTAACCAAGATCTTTTTCCATGTTGACAGGAATTAGTCAGCAGAAAAGCAATAGCCGCCTCCACTTGCTTTCATTGGGCTGACAGAGGAAGAGGTCACGTCCCCATTTATATAATCCTTGGAAGGTGAATAAAATGGCATAAATCACTGACTCTCTGATGTGATTTATGTAGATTGAAGTTTATGTACAAGGAGGATAACTAATCCAATTATTTTGCTTTAGGAGTCAGAGTGAAAATGTGAGTTAAACCCCTGTTTAAGGGAGTGTCATCCTTTCTTTATTAACTGAGGTAGCCTCTGTAACATCTACAATTTTGTTGAATTTCAGTCCTTCTGAGCATCTGTTTTTGTAAGACTAACACCCATGGTTTTCAACAGTTTGCCCCAGGAAGACTACAGAAGTAGGTTGTTTTTATACAACAGTACAGTGGAGAAAAGACTACAACAGAATGAGGTGGCTCTTTGCAAAAATCTACTGAATTAAAATCAGTGTGTGGACCCAAGAAAAAAAGTCTGTCATCTTTAGGATTGTACTTATGTGTATGTACAGAGAAGAAATGAAATAGGACGTTTTATTGATACGGAACCTTACAAATTTTTTTTCTCCTTCCAAGGCTTTTTCTGTATCAAGTGAAGCCTTTTTATTGTCTGTAGTGTGTCTGCTAGTGATGTGTCCTGCTGCAGAAAGTACGTGATGTACCCAAAGACTCCCCCTTCACAGTGGACTTTTTTCTGGATAATCCAGCATATCATGCCTGGTGAAATGCCAAAAAATCAATAGAGTAATACCTGTTGGGTGTGAAAAGGCCTATGAATCCATCTCTTGAGAAAGTGTGGCATTAAAGCCTATTCCAGCCACAGAGATCACTAACTCACTGTGCAGATTTCTGTTGCTTTTCTTAGCCTTTTGTTCATGCCTGTAGTCCCCAGAGGAAGAATACGCAAAATGTTAAAATAACACCGTGCTTAACGTGCGGCACATATGAAGCATGAAAGTAACTTGGATAGTTCTAGTTGAATGTTTTCTTTGCTAGTTCCTTTATGATTGAAGTAGCTTTAAAATAACAGTCGTACTCAACCTCAAGGAACTATGTGTCAAAGTTATTTTCAAACTTTTTATAATGTTATGATAAAAATCTGTTCAGTCTTTCACGTTTGCAGGAAAAGATTTCTTCCTAAATACATCAATCATTCTTTTTTTGCTTTTAAAAAGAGAACCTCTGATTTAGCAATTCAGGCAGTTCAATAGCTGGAGTTTTCTACTACTTAAGCTGTGTAACATCTGAATTATTTCTTTCTACTTGTAGTATCTCCTAAGTAGATCACTCATTTTGGAGACAAACATAAATGGTGTAGTTTTTATGTGAAATAGCGAAATCTCCTTTCTTATTCGATTTTTTTTTTCTGAAGACACATTCTCTGTAGCTGGCAATCTAATCTTTGGAATGGTACTCATTTATCTTGTGAATGAGACATGAAATGAAAGTCCTAAACACTTCTGGTCATTAAAGATCCAGTTGAACCTATATCCTGTTTCAGTTCAGGTAATTACATTCTGCCTTCTTTAGCAATGTCAGTCAGAGAAATTACTCATTTGAAATAGCTGTCTGGCTAGCATGGAGTGGCACCCATGCCTTAACTTCATAGGTGGCTACATTTCTCTGATAGAATCATAGAATCATAGAAAGGTCTGGGTTGGAAGGGACCCCAAGGATCACAGAGTTCCAACCCCCCTGCCACAGGCAGGGACACCAACCTCCAGGCCTGGATCTAGGTTACAGCTCCTTTACAGCTTTTGATGGCAATTACATGGTTTTAGATGTGAATGGCTCTTAGGTGGAGTACAAGCGTGTAGGGGGTGTGAGGGTGAGCTCAACTCATCCACTGTCCTCCTCATTGCACCGTCTTGGAAGCAGTGGGTTCTCTGCTCTGGGCGGCACTGTTCACCAGGGCCGGTTACAGGTTCTTGCACACCTGCTGCATCTTAGGGAAAGCTGGAAGGCAGTGGGGCTCTGAGCTGAGAAAAGCAGAGGGGCACTCAAACTCTGATTAGGATCCTATCCATCACCCTTCCATGTGCTGCAGCCACCCGCTTTCTTTATAATAACCTACTGGTTTATTGCCAGCTGGGGCTGCGGGTACTTCTCAGTTTGAGAGACATTAAATAGATTGTTCTCATTTCCAAGATAGTATTTTAACAAGTAGCCACGATGAGTCTGTCCTTCCTTTTGCAGATGAGCCACTGGCCTTCAAAACAAATGAAAGTTTTCAGGCTCAGAAGTGAAATAGCTTTGTAGCCATGAGGAGAAGGCTGGATCTTCTCTTGAGTGTTACCAAAATATTGAAACTGGTCTGCTGTTGATCTGTCAGAAGGTGCGACCACTACATGTATTTTAGTTGCTTACATGCCCAGTAAGGAAGACAGAATTCCAGCGAAGCGATGTTTTCTGAAGATCTCCTAGGTTCCCATCTGATGCTTTGGAGCACAGAGGGTACTGCAGTATGGGAGAGATGTTTTGCTATTGGTAAGGGTTTACGTAAGGAAAAAATTCTCTCTGGCAATTCTTTGTGGTTACAGTTCCTAGAAAGAGACCGAGTGGTTTCCCTGGTGTTGGTTGGTTTCTTTTCTCTTTACCATAGACTACGTAAAGAATGTCCCATGAGCTGTGTCAGCCCCTGCAGAAGGGAGTTTAGTAGGCTGACAGGACAGTTTCTTTTCTTCTGCCAAATACTCATTCTGTCTCTTTCTACAACAGCTGTCATGTCCCCCTCTCGTGACAGCCCTAGCTCTGCACAGCCTATCAGTCTGTCCAAAATGAATCAAAAATGGGGGAAAAAACCCTCTGCATACCAGCGAGGATTTTTGGTTTTTGTCTGTTGCAACCCAGACAGATTGTGAATCCTACAGTTAACGGAAGCTGCTTTTTGGGATAGGACTTTCATTGCCTGCTAAAGCCTCTCTTTCTGTCCCCGACCTGTAATGGTTTTATTTCTCACCCTTGGAATGCCCAACACAGATTTTTTTAATTCTTTCCTTTAACTACCTGGAGAAAGTAGACATTTAATTCATACCTCAGAAATTTTCTTCCGTTTTCTCATCTGAAACCTTGTTTCTCCTCCAACTTTGATAGAGTTCACAGCTGATGCAGTTTGAAAGATGTGTGTGCTGATAGCAATAACAACTCCCTCAGCGGTCCCATTAATCATTTATGGGCTAGGGAGTCAGATACGGTGGGATAATGCCTAGCCATTCCTAAGGCCTCCCTTCTGAGATGAATGAGCCATATGTTTCTTTTGGAGGAGAGCTTTGATTCCTCCGCCCTCCCCCCTTCACTCCCCCCCTCTTTTCTCAGCAGGCTTTATTAGGTGTATTCTTTACTGAAGAAGATGAAAGTAAGTTGCATGTGTAGCTAGATGATAGCAGGTCACTGAGGATACAGAATCTGATCAATAATGACCAGAATTTCCTGATATCTAATGCCTGTCTTATTGATTTGACTGGGGGGATTTCTTCAGATCCCCCCATGATACACAGTTTACAAATAAAAAAGAATTAAACACAAAATTACACAAGAAGGAGGTAGTCCACGACTCACTTGTCCAGCTACTACAGAAAGACATATGTCTCTGTTAAAGTTGTAGGCTGTCCTGGTACTAGTAACAGTTTCCTTACTGGGTGTTAAATAAATTAACTGGTGTGTTAAATCCACTATTTTATCTTCTTGCTATGATCAGCAAATCGAAATTGGTCACTTACTGACCTGTTGGCTGAATAGTTTCAACTGATTCACTGTAAAAATAAATTGCAGTAGCTCTTTGGGAGGAAATTCTTCCATGGAGAAGGAAAATCCAAAATGGGAAATGTAATGCAGTTGACATTGCTACGGAAGACACCTCACTTCATTGCATTTCATGTGATTTTTCATGAATGCTAAATTCAGTTTAGATGAAGAGTCTTATAGTATATTCACATTTCTAGATTTTGTGTTTCATTCTTCTTTACATTAATCTATATGAAGTGCGAGGCTTCAAGGGCATAGGCAGTTTTTTGAAGCCAAATTGAGAAATAACATTAGGAAAGAATTAAGGGAAGAATTTTGTGTCAATCAAAGCTAAAAATGACAATTTTCATAAACTGCCTGTACGAGCAACAACAAATATCAAACAAATTTCAGTTTTCCACTGAAGAAAAGATAGTATTTTTGAGACATAAAGAAAAGGTCCAACCAAACCAGGGAGTAACTTCCCCCCCCCCATTAGTATATATCACTTTTGGGTATAAATCAAACACAATCCTAAGCAGAATGGCTGACCATATCTGAACCCAAAATACTTTGTGAAGATGCAAAGCCTTAGAAGCTTTCTGAATTCCATAACCTTTTGTTTCATGCCGTCAGATGTATTGAAACAGGCTGAGTATCTTGCCCTATTAAATTGGGTGAAAGGGGATTTTATAAAAACTCAATTTATCTGACAGAATCACAAAAGGCTTTGTCAGTCTTTACCCCGCTGAGTTGTGTTACACTATGAGTAGTCATATTGATTTCAGTTGTCTAGTAATGATGTAAAGTACAGCTCAGTGTAAGAGCAGGTGGCTGAAAATGCTAGCCAAGGATAAATTAATCCAAAAAGCATAATTAATAGAAGGAATATAAAGTGGTAGTATGTATTCATAACAACATTTTCAAAGTAATACTCAGAATATCTGAGTCATTTATCTGACATTATAAACATCAAGCTTTATAAATACTGGGGTGTATTGTAAAGTGTGGGTTTGTCGTCTTTTTTTTTTTTTTTTTTGCTTTTAATAATTTTTATAACACTTGAATTATACTTCACTTCTTCCCAGGTCAGTAGATGATTCTAAATTTCTGGACTGAAGGTGAAGCTATTGTTTGGTCCTCAAAGTTCAAATTGTTCTAGTGGCTGAAACTAGGAGGCACTGAATATTTCATGGCATTGAAGATTTTGGCTGGATGAATTTTAATCTTTACAAGAAAGAAAACTTGTAATAGTGTCCAGTGTTGTGAAGTGTTTAAGGTGGAGATGTAAAGAGAGAATGAATGCCCGGTATGTTGGCGTTCTGACATACCTGATCCCATGCACACAGGAAATAAGTTATGCTTATTGAGGAATGTAAGCACAGAAGCAAAATGGGAGAGTGGAGGGTCTAATTCCAGTCTTTGTCGTGTGTAGATCATATATATTGGCACATTATGTGAAAATTTGGACTGTTTGGGAATGCTGCCCATAATCAAGGTGGCAAAAGCTTACTTAGCACAGAGCATCTTTTCTCTAGGTTATGTAGAAAAGCGTACCATCTTTAAATATGTTTGCAGTGTTATTAGTTTATTTTCACAGCATTGAAGGAGGATAGAAGAAGGGAAAAAACCCCTTGTCATTCCTGAAAGTTGGTTGAGGAGTTAGCGTAGAAAAGTGCATTGCATGACTATATGGTTTGTTTATAATCCCATTTAGGGACTATAAACAAGAAAAATTATATTGACAAGTTATATATCTCAAGCAGACTTTAGCAGTAGATTCCAATTTTGAGCAGGTCAGCCATTAAGATGTAACTCGATTGCCATGTTTTTAATTTAAAACCGTGTTGTTTTTGTTGTATCGTATAAAATAGCACTAATATGAGGGACCATAGCAATCTATGGACATAAAGATTATTTCCTCTTTGGAATCAACTGTTAATGAATTTGCCATATAAAAAGGATGGAGGTTATGAAATGAGGTTTTCTGAAATTCCCTGCAGCTGTTGTCCTAAGACACCAGGCAGACACACGGTAAGGCAAGGGATGAACAAAGACCCTGTATAAAGTCATCGTAAGTCTTGGATTCCTTCCTACGAGTAAAGGTTCTGAGAATTTGGCAATGTCATCTTCAAGGACATAGCTGTCTTAAGACAGCCAGACAGAAGATTTTCTGTTCCTTTGCGTTTTTAAAAGCCAAGGCAAAGCCTCCTTAAAAGACAAGTTTATACTGGAAAGAGGAATTGATAACTCTGTTATTAAAGGCTGACTTGGTTGTACGTGGTTCCTCCTACATTCAGAAAGTCGCAAGTGACCCCTTTAGTTGCACCTATATATTTTGTGGATAGGTAATGTATGTATAATGCAGCTTGTATTTGACTAGAGTGAAGCGTCTTTAAAGAACTCCTGAGAAAGGAGTGCAAAAATTACTTGTAGATGTTGGCAGAAAATCAGTATTCGTGATTTTTTTTTTCCCCTACTTCCCTCTCAAAAATAGCCAGTGTTGTTTTGAGCATTCTGTTACTTCCAGAAATTAATTTGAAAGTGAGATAATCTAATCTAAATTCAGTGTAAATATAAATACTGCTAAAATATGCTTTCAAGACTAATGTAGGATTATATGTATACTGTGGGGTGTAGGTCATTGCTTGTTTTCAGAAAACAAGGTTTTCTGTGTCTAAGTTGTACATTATTAATTCTAAACCATAATTTGTGATTTTTCTACATGTTTGCTCTATGGAGATCAATAGAGACAAAATGCTACATAGTTAACCACTTCTGATATGTTTTTCTTGTGTTTTCTGATAATGTATACCTGTGCTGAAACAACATATCCTAGATCTGTAGAATGAGGCAGATGAGTCTGGCTAGCCTTCATGGGGAGGGATTCTTATATAGTAGTGAAGAAGTGGAATAAAAATAATATTTTCATTATTTTAGTTCTGAGTTTTATCTGTGCAACCTTTGTGCACAGATAAAACCTAGAGTGGCTTGTGAGGATGGCTGACAGAGGACATAAGGGCTGCGCCATCAAGTGAAAAAAAGTGAGGAAAAGAGGACTCATGGTATTTTTCACGTGGTCATTCTCTGTGCATTGGTTTCAGAGGCAGCAACATTAGTTGCAGCACCGGTGTCGCGATTTTTTCCAAGACCTGTGTCATTTTCCCCAAATTTTGTTCCTCTAGTAGCACCTCCATAGCTGTAAAGTCAGCTCCACAAGAAAACAAGGTGTTGATATGGCACAAAAGTTTCTCGTTACCTATTTAATCTTCTCTCTGTGATTTATTATTTTACCCAGACATGGATAATAAGAATATGAAATCCATTTAGACGATTGTATGAGTGGCTAAATATGCATGTTGGGAAGGACTGTGAATTCCTTTTCTTTGGAGCTGAGGAGGGTGTCTGCAATGCTTGAAGAATAGTAACTGAGTGGTGAAAAGAATTAAGGTGCTTTTGAATTGTGATTTTTTTTTTTTTTTTGGGGGTGTGGTGTGGGTTTTTTTTTCCCCTCCCTCCTTGGTTAGAGAGACTACGAGATCATGTAGGTAGATAATATAGCACTGATTGACACAACAGACGTAAAGGCAGCCATCCAGAGGGATCTTGACA
>JMFS01086698.1:0-14767 GCA_000699545.1 Podiceps cristatus | reverse complement strand
GGCGTGGCAGAGGCTGCTCGACCATCTGGGGTCTCACGATGATTCTGGTTCTGGAAGATAATTTATTTGCTGTTACTAAACACCCCAGGCTGCTTGTATTGACCAACAGCCTCTCCAGCCTGTGCAGGGCAGGAGGACCCGCTGCCTTCCCGCTGTCCACGTGTTTTGAGCCTCATTTTGTGTCAGGAAAGGTCCTTGACCCCTTTAAATACTCACGGTGACTTTACGGATGCGTAATTCCGAAGGCTTTGATCGGGGCTTTGCCCCTGGCCGGCATGGCTTTGGAAACTCCAGAGAAAAATTCATCCGTGGCTGTTGTGTTGAATGAAAACGTGTAATATCTGCAAGTTAGTCAGAAGATGGAGACAAGCATTAGGAAAAAGTCAGTTTAGCTCTCACATAACACTCAAGTCTAGACCTATTTGGATGATGGAAATTTTCTCGTAGATTTTTAAGTCAATGACGAAAGAAACGTTTATTCTACGTTTTTTTTAATGTCCTCTAAATGTGTAGCAAGTTGCATATCGCTTACAGCCATAGTGCTAATGACAGTAATGCATGTATACTGCTGTAAATAAATAGAACAACCCTTAAACATACTTTTTTGCCTTAAAATTCCATTTTTGACTAAATATTAGCTAAGCTGTCACCTTCTCCTGCTGCAAACTGTATTCTGTTTAATCTGTGATAGCGATGCCCGGGGTACAGCCCCAACAGAGCTGAGTCTGGAGCTCGGGGGAGGCTTTGTGTCAGGCCGTTGATCTTTGTGTTAGTGATTTATGGTCTGGAGAAAGGCGTAACCTGGGAGAAGATGCCTGATTCCCCCTCCTTCGCCAAGAGCAGGTCAGCCCACCTTCATCCTGCTTTGCCTTTCGGGGTTACCTTGCTTTCGGGAAACCTGCTGCTGACGGGTGGTACGCTCCATCGCCTGCGTTGGTGGCTGAAGTTGGTGGCGTGTCGTTGCTTTTTCTGAGGCTATTTTCTTCTGCGAGTCCCCAACCCGTTTGTCATATCCTTCCGATAAAGCATCGACCCAGATACAACCTTGCTCTGAAGCACAGCTAGCTGGAAGCACAGCAGTTTACCCTATTTAAAATCGGTGTAAGTAAACTTTTCCTGCAGTAGTACAACATCAAGGATACACGATTTTTATAAGCCTGTATTTTTCTGACCATTTTAAGGTGTTTGGGGTTTTTTTAAGTGAAAAAAATAGTCATGAGAATGAAAAGGTTTTCCTAGTTTAGGTGAGCTTTTAATTTAAAATTCTGAATCTGAGGCTTGTGCAATGCTTAAAATTATATGAGCCTCATCTTGACACTGGGATTTATGTGCACAACTTCCTGCACGTTGAAATGAGAATTCCTATCATTAATTTTTGTGGCTTGAAACCGAGCTTGATTTAGATGGTTTCTTCCTAAGGGAAGAGACATTTTAGAAAATCACTGCGGTGGTAATTGTTTGGAGTTCAGAGTGAACTAACTTACCTTTGCCATAAATCAGTCGCGTACTGTAAATGGTTTATGCCCTAGCACATGCCTTCGAATGTCCTTACAAATTAAACGGAGCTAAGAGGAGGATGATTTGCTGGCAGTGACCCTGTATAAACTATTCAGCAACTGTTTGCTTTGCAGACCCTGCTATAGGAAGATCCTGCTCATCAATGCGGTCAATAAAGCACCAGTTCCTTCTGGATTTTCCTTTCTTGAGCATGCAGAAATGCACACGCGTGTGTGTGCGTCCCAGCGTCTCTCCTACAAGGAGTTACCTCCTAGCAGGGGTTGGGTTTACACCTTACACCCACTGTTCCTCCCCAACGGAAGACACAAAACCTTGGAGAACCAGAAACGTAGGTGCTCAACAAGGCTAGAGGTCTGGCAAAGGAATCCCTGCTAACTGTTTTTTAAAAGTGTGAGCACCATGGGGAGAGAAGTATTATTTGAGGTGCAAAGATAAAAAGCCATATGCAATTTAGTACTTGGATGAAGCTAGAAAGGGAAATTTAAAATAAAACGTCAAACAATTTCTTAATTGCTTAGAGGATAAAGTTACCGTAAAAAGACATCATCAGGAAAAAAAACACTAGAAAACCAGTCTGTCCAACTATGAAATTTTGCATTTCTTGGCAAGTTTCTTTAAACTGCTGGTTTTTTCCCATATTTTTAAAGCTAGGATTTCTAGAAAATAGATCGAGTCGTCTTTTTTTTTCCTCTGGACTTTGAAATTTCCTAAATTCTTTTTACTTTGAAATTATTTTTCTTCGGAGCCTTTTGAATGCTTGAATCGATTTCTGTTTCATTTCTTATTAATGAAACCATTCATCCAAGAAAACTTTGGAGAAGGGAGATCTAATTTACAGACCTACCCTAGTGAAAAGAAATAAGGTGAACAATCAGCTGGACCATCCAAAGGATTATTACTATTTCAACATAAGTTATTTAAAAAACTGTCTATGGGGAAATATCTGGAAATGTAATAACTTAATCCTAAATATCATGAAAATAAAGCAAATAACTGAGTATATTGTAGAGACTGAACATGAGCGGAGGCAGACGCTCATCCGAGAGGTTTGGTTTAGGTGGGCAGAAAGTTTTTGTTTTGCTGCAATCTAGCCCTGAAGAAAAAGACTCCTGAAGCTCACCGTGATGGCATGCAGGTTGCTGGTTTACTATGAAAAAGCGCGCGCTCTCTCTCTTTTTTTTTTTTTAAAAATTTTATTTTTATTTTTTAGTGTCTTGACACTGTAGTATGTGCGTATGACATGCTTTGAGGCCAGAGGGATGATCGATTGTAAAGGTGATGTTGAATTCGGTCGTGTTTGCTATGGCAAGTGCTGTGTTTCTGGTTGAACTAAGACTGACACAATTTTTCTTCAGTTTAAAGATTTCAAATGTCAAAATACCAAGGATCCTGCATGCCCTTCTTTGTTAGTACGTTACCTGACATGTTAGAAGTGTGAACCTTTCTGTCTGAGTTGTATTGTAAGTAAGTCAGGAATTACGTAAGCTTATTACAACTGGCCTAAAAGTTTGTTTATTACCTTTAACCAACAATTTTCGGCCTCCCTCTAATTAGCTTTGCCAAAAATGGGTTCTTTTTCTAGCTAATCCTGCAGGAAGGACATAAGGCTGAATGCGAGAGAGTTTAGAGATTGAAGAAGAGATGGTTGCAGCCCCAGAGAGTGACAGCCAGTGAGTCTGGTCCATGCACACCAAGTCTTTGCCAGCTTCTGGAGGTGGTCACAGGTCAGACAGAGGATGCCCAAGTGTTGGGTGGCTGAAGGTATTTTGAAGTCCCATGCCAGAGCTTTGCCACTGATGGCTAGAGGGATCCTGGCAGAAATGCTTGCTGTAGGATCCTGTGCTCCCGCATTGCCACTCTCTGCTCACTTGTTACCTACCCCTACAACACACCATTCCCCGAGTCGAGCTCGCCCGCCTGCCAGGAGGGAACGGAGCCAGCCGGGAAGCCTGACTGTTGTAGAGATGTCAAGAAAACCTGCACTCTGCCCATTGCCAGGCCTGTGCAGAGAGATTATTCATGCTGGAGACCCAATGCTAGGAGACATGGGCTCAGTGAGAGGGAATGTCTAGTACTGGTAGGACGAGATCATTGTGCTCCAACTTGAATGAAAGGCATTTTTTTTTTCATAACAAAGATAAGACAGGCTGTGAAAGACACTTTTTTCCACGAAGGAAGAAGGCGTTATCCTGCTTAAATGATTTAGACAGACTTCATTTTCTAGGAAAGCCATGAGTCTCTTCATGGATCATTGTCTCCAAGCTGAGTTGCTCAGTGAGACCTTTCGTCTATGGAAAAGAGAACCAAATAGTGTGAACTGAGCCGGTGACCTTCCACCACTGTAAGTCAGGAGCCATAGAAATGTTTGTCACCGCTTTGAAAAGAAACGGTTGTACTTGAGATGCTTTCCTAGGAAAAAATCCTCGATATAGAGCTACAATGAGGCTAGATTTTAGCGCAGATCTGCCAGGACACATAGGTTTCTTTTTCCTTTGAAATAAAATATGGAAGTCAGTTGGGGTGTCTGAGCTTTTGGGATAAGGAAAATATTCAATGCACATTTTTGTGTTTTTAATTTGGGTGAGGTGAGCTCTGTGTATAATTATTTTTCTAAAAGCAGCACAAAAATACTTTTAATACTGGAAGAAAAACAGCATGAAAAAATCTCTGTATGAGAACTTGGTTCGGTGGCCCCCATTTGGGGAGTGATATGCAGTAGTCTGCAGAGAAAAATACCCAGATCCCAACTCAACCAAAACATGTGGCCACCAGCCCCAAAGGCATTTCTCCACTCATGGAGACAGGATCTTGGCTGATGAGCATTGTCCCTTGTCCTTGGTCGGGTGAAACGCTGGGGTTAGTCATTTGTTATAACCCGTTAGCCTAGACTGGTCAAAACCCAGCGATTCTTCCTCCTGCAGCGATAGTTACTTGAGCTGGGAATTAACCCTTTTTGCTTATCTCCCTTCTCTCATTTTTGACACATGTAGGAAAAATGGTGTTACCGTAGATTGAACGGTGGACTAACATTAGTATGTAGCATATATTCCCAGTAAACAAGATTCCTCCTTGTCATTTACAATATTCAATAATTACCGTTTTCTCCAAAACCTGTTTTTTCCCTTTTTTGTTTTTAAAAGCAGGACAGCACCTCAAAACCACACATCATAACCTGTTTTCGATACTGCTGTGCTCTTCCCGGTCGAGTGCATTTCCCTACTCACTCAGTGTCCGCAAGCACTTACTCTCTGCCCGTGGACATCTTCTGCTTTGCTTACGTCATGCAGTTGCCCTGGCAGATGATGTCATAAGGAGAGTGGGAATCCTGCCAGGGATCCTGTCTGATTTCTGCATCTGCCATTGCCGTGAGAATGTTGCACGTGGTGCTTGGGCATCACAGCTCTTTAAATGCTGTGAATTAGGGGATGCAAATCTTTCACAAGCAGTGGAACAACTGAAAGTCAAAACTGCATTAAAATAAGTTCATCCATAATATAATATTTTGTTTATATGGCAAGATTATCCTACAAAGTTCATTGATCCATATTACATTAATGTGGAGAATGGACGATGTGAGAAGATGGGTATCTTGCTTGATCATGACCTAATGCCAGTCTTTAAGTTTCTACCCATTAATAAATATTTGTGGTTTATCGATAGAAATGACTGAACGTTAGTTGCACTGGTGGGCATTAGCTGGGCTTGTACAAGGGCTGGCGTGGTGCTAAAGCCCGCTGCTGTCAGGCATACCAAGCAGGTCTGCTCAGGCGTACTGTGCGCTGGGGCTGGTTTGATTTGTATGCGAGGCTGCAGCCAGGCAAAGCGTTGAACAGTTGCCCATGGGATGTCTGAGAAATGTCTTTTTAAGAAAATCTGTATGAAAATGGAGGAAATGCACTGCCGTATAGAGGAGGTTCTTTTCTGTGTGAGATAATGTGATTTTTTTTTTTTTTTTTTCTTTTCAGAAATGACTAGGCCTAGTTGGAAATTGCCTTGTTTGGGTTTGTAGGCAAGAAAATCATTTACTCGTGTAAATGATCCATAATGTTAATTCCTCCCAAATCATCACATCGATATTAGTAAGCTGGCAAATAATGACTCAAAACCTGTGCGGTGACTCTCGACCTCTACATAAGGCAGCATTCAGAGGAAAATCAGTTGAGCCATCTTTATGTTGTTTGAAAATAAGATGTGATGTGAACAGAGTGAGGTTTTTAATCAAAGACTAGTGCCTGGTCAGACAGAAGACACTGTCTCAATCCTTGGGTAAACAAGTGTTGGATTGGCTTTTATGAGGAAAAAGCAATCTTCTCCTTAGCATATGCCAGCAGGTTGAAATCAATAGTAGATGGAAAAAACCCAAAACCCCAAAAACCAGCAGCTTCTGCTTCCTTGTATGTAAGAAGTAGTAAAGGAAAATAATATTTTTTTTCAACTTTTAGTAAGACTAATGTTATTCATAAACTGGAATACTGAACACCCTGAAGTGGGTGTTATGTATGGAAACCCACTGAGGGTCATGGGGACTCTTTCCTGAGTAGCCATCTGGGAGGGAAGATTTCAACACCAGCAAAGCTTGTCTTGGCCAGTACCTCTCAACTGTATCTTCTTTCAAAATCTTTATCTTACTACTTTTGATATTTTGCTTGTTTGGGCCTTTGTCCCCATACCAAGCACAAATTAGAGCTTTTGTTAGTCAAGTAGCTCTAATCCACAGAGGTAGGAACAGTGTCTTCCCAACAAATATCAAGTTGGATGAGATTACCTGCCAGTTACCTGCACCGTTTCTCAGGGGTTGTATCCAAATCTTACGTACTTCGTACAAAATTGCATATGGTTAGCACTTGACACCCGTAGCGTGACAGAATCCTTCACAAAGGCAGATCACATCATTTCGTCAGGCTCTTCACATTTCGATTAAATGCTGTCTGATGAGAATTTCCCAGCAGGTGTTTTTTTCTGGGAGACAGCAGCAGTGAAACAGAGCAGGGTAAGGTTGATGTTGTTCTCCTTGCTGTTGCCTCTCAGGCTGTGGTTCTATTGCACTCAGCAAGTTATAGTTCTTCTCTATCAAAAAGTGGGCTTGGAGCTGGTGCAGGAGGAAGGAGGGTCGCACCAACATGCGCCAAATGTTTTCCTGCAGACTCGCTCTCACAGGCATTTTCCAGGACTCACACTTTTGCTTCCTCATCTTGTATTTCATCACCAAGAAAGATCTTCAGGTTCGGTGGGGAAAGAAAAAAGGTGTATTATTGGGGTATAAGATATTGAAAGTTGAGCTGTCATGGGTTTAAAACTTGAGCGATTATTTTCCTTCTGTCGTACAAAGAAAATTGCAAAGCATACCCAGAAATAAGTGCATATTTTGGGACCGCAATGGTATCCACGAGGTGCTTAGTACACTGTTTTCATTTAAAGTCAATGGTGACTGCTGAGATATGTGCCTCAAGACAATTTAATGGGTCTCTTCACCGGTAGTGATCAGGTATTTGACAGTTGCTAAATGTTTACCACAGTGACAAAAGCACAGACTCTAAATATGTCTGACATGATAATGAGCCTAATGAGGTTCATGGATCAAAAACTCAGTTGCCTTTTGGTAGGGAGCTAATTTCAGCAGCACCCCAAGTTTGTATGTTTGATGTGGTGGGAATGACCATCCTCCTACAGCTCAAAGCCAGTGGGGTGGAAAATGGGTATGCAAACAGATAGGTCATCCCTCCTCCCCTGACTCCTTAACCACCTTTGGTGACCTTTTACAAACATCTTCAGAATTTCCAGTACAGTTTTTGACTGTCATTTTATAAAATATGTGTCAATATGAAAGACACTTTATAAATGCTGTTTATTAGAGAAATATTAACACAGCATTGCAAAGAAGAGGTTTAAAAGCTCCAGAGAAATTCAGAATGAAAAACTCAAGTCGTGGCTGTGGAAAAAGCCCTAGTTTATATAAACCATCAGCATTTCTGCCAAAGTAAACTCCATGGCTTCTGCTTTAACTGTGTTGAGTTTTGAGTGAGTCACCCAAGGTAGCGCAGCCCTGTGGGAGAGGTTGCTGGGATCTGTTCTATATCAGGTAATTGTAAAAAATAGAAGTGGGGAAGGGAGGTGGTATTTTATAGAGGTAATTTTATAAAATGTGTATGCAGAATGTATTCTGTCTTACAGGGTCCAAACCTTTATTGATTTCACAGGGAGCTTTGCAACAGAATTGGTCTAATCGGTCTGGTCTCTAAGAAAGTTATGATTCTTTCTTTTTCTTACATGTTTTGTCAGACTATAAGTTACTTTAATGTGTTACATGATTTTTTTATATCTAATTCCCCATTGTGTGGTTAGCTCTTCAGAAGAATCACTCTTGGCCATGGGAGGGAATTACTGCCTGCGTCTAAGAAGTCTGGTTCCTTCTTTGTGCTTTTATCTTCCATTACTTTTCGTCCAGGGCTTCATTGTCTTTGAAAGTTTCATAAATTTCTTCAACATATCTGGCAGGGGGGTAAACGTGGACTTTAACTGAGCTCTTGGGCCCAAAAGCCATATGGTTGTCTTTTTTTTAGATAGGTTTATGCTGAAAACTTTCTCATACTTCAGTTTGTTTAATGAAACGGTAGAAAGGTCTTATTGATATGTACACAGCCTCAGATGGAAGAAGACAAACCTGAGGGCAGAAAATTGAAAAGAAAAAAACAAAGAGAGAGATGAAGAGATGTTTTTTTGACACTTTCTTTAAATGAAAAAATGTGATGCTTCATTTTGAAGTGGTGTTTTGAACCTAGATATATCTAGTTACCAAGACTGATCCAGTCAGGCTGGACAGGGCTCCGAGCAACCTCATCTAGTTGAAGATGTCCCTGCTCATTGCAGGGGGGTTGGACTAGATGGCCTTTACAGGTCCCTTCCAACCTAAACTATTCTATGATACTGTAATAGGTCTCTTGCATCTAATATGTTTTTTCTACCTATAGGTCATGAGTCTGCAGGTGAGGTTGTTGGGTGGAGGTTTGTTTGGTTTGTTTTTTTGGGGGGGAGTTACGGTTTTATTTGGTCGTTTGGGTTTTTAAAAATCCTTTAAAAAATTAATGCTTCTCTCTGGTGACAGCGCTGAGATGTGTAGAACTGATGAAACCTCTCGGGGAGTGAGCGGCCTGGCTGGGTTCCCAGAGGGCTGAGGAGCAGCTGGATGGACCAAAACCTCCCAGCTGCCTCCTGCCATAACCCCATTCCTCTCCCATCCCAGCTGCACCACCAAAGTGTTCACAGCATCAACTTCAGATGGGCTTGGCCCAACTGGTGCAGGTCAGGCACACAAAAAATGCCCTTACGTACATACCTACTCGTGGCAACCTTTCTTCTAATGTCAAACTCCCTAAATCAAGTGGCCATATGTAGCCCAGATATAGTTACATGCATTTCTTTTTAGATGTAATTTATTGTAAAAGGTGATTATATTTGGAAAACAAAAGCTGTAAGGGAGGAAATATTTAAATGATAATCCTTGAAACCCTGGACCTCGTTGCTGCATTGCAGAGCAGATTAGCTCATTTATTTTCATTGTGCAGTCCAATGAGCAACATTCATGCTGAAAAGTAAATGAGATTTGGAAAATGACTGCATCTGAATAACTGTAAATTTTATTAACAACATAGATTTAAATAATAGCTTTTCCTGTTTTTTTTATCCTGTTCGTGTCCCTCTGTGCTCGCCCAAATCTGTAAGTCATTCATTTGATCACTTGTTCAAAATTTATTAAAATTGATTACCATTGTTTTCATACACAGAATGAATTTTCCAGATCATCTTCATCGCTTTAGTCCTCGGACAACTCATGCCCTGTCGCAGTCAGGTGGTGGGATGTTCTGGGATGAGCATCTCCCTCTGCTACGAAGGGTTGAGCATAAGGGAACGCCGTCGTAGTCGCTGCAGGTCCGGGAAGCAGCTACGAGGGCTGCTGGGGTTGGGACCCCAACCAGGCATGGGGGCTCTCCTGCAGCCTCCCGACCCCCAGCTTTGCCCACATCCGTAGCCTCGCAGCAGCGTGCCACACTTCGTTATTCATGGATAGCCAGCAGGTTATAAATGTGAAAATAGTGACGGGCATTGGTGGTAACTGTAGAATCATTGTTTTGGGGAGAAAGGGGAGTTACCCTGCTCACAAACGTGTATCTTTCTTGTTTAATAAGAATAGACAAATTGGTTGTGTTTAAAAAAAAATGGAGGTAGGAAGTCTGTGCACAAATACAGCTGAGCCTATCAGCACCCGAACCTCCGTCCGTAGGACTCAACAGGCCCTTGCAGGGAGAGAACAGCTTTCAGGCAGGGAAGGAGGACGTGGGGGCACAGAGGCTCTGGCAGCTCCGCTTTCCTCCTTCACGTCCAGGAAGGGAGGTGGGAGCTCGTCCTCCGAGGCCTCTGCCCAACGTGCCAGCACCCCCTCCCCAGGAGGGAGCCGGGCTCTGCTCCAGCGCGAGGTGGCTTTCCCCCTTGGGGGCGCGGTGGCTTCTCAGCCAAGGCTGGCTGGGTCTTCTGGTCTTCAGTGGGAAGGATATTCCTCCCAGCACAGTGAGAATGGGAGCTTTCAGAGAACCAAGCCAGCACGGGAGATTGTGATATGATCCTGAGAGCTGCCAAACTGCTGCTGCTCCTCGTATCACCTTAGAGAGTCGAAGCGCCTGATGTCATCTCACTAGAACGTAAAAGGAGACTGGAGTCAGTCACGAGAGGAGACTGTGTCATACGCAGAAGTCCCCCAAGCTTGCCAAGAAGATGCTGAGCAGATACCTCCTAAAGGTCCCCGCACCTGCCTGTCCCCTATGGCACGTGATGTTCTCCAGCTCTGAAGAGCTGAAGCACGGTGGGACTCGAGGGCGACCGCTGAGCGACGGAGCCAAGCCACAGCGAGGGATGGCCTGATGTACAGGAAGGTAAAGGGATGGACAAGTAGTTGCATGTTTACGTTTGTAGCAAATATGCTTACACGTATTTAGGGAGTACAGTTAAAGGTAAACAGAGGAGGATGAATATTACAAGGCAATGGAAAAATAAGTTGACTCTAAACGTAATTTTGTCATGTTCAGCATTTTTATATAAGAAGGCTCAGAATTTTGCAAAGCAAGCAGATGCAGGCTTGCGTGGAAAGAGGCTTTTGTTACAAACGTTAAAATAATGAAGATTTTCTTTTCATTGCTGCATATTCTTATTTGGACAGTATATAGCTACTTAAGATATTAGAATTAATCACAGCAGTTTACATTAGAAAGTTTTTGGTAATACTTTTTTTTTGTCCCCCTGGAGCTTGTTTTTCAAAGGCTGTACAAGGCTTTGAGGTTTTAAAGAGCTCATGGGAGCTAAAGCATCTCCTTCCTTCAAAGCCTTGCGACTGCTTTAGGTTCACTCTCCGTAAATCCCCACGTCCAACGGGAAATGTTCGGGTGTCTCCTTCTGTAGGTGGAGAGCTCCCTGCAAACAGTTTTGCATTCGACTGAAGAAATTCCCTTTTTTGAGCAGCTATTTGCGTCATTCCCTTTTTCTCGTTTATGAGGAAAACATAAAATGCTTCCTGCACTTAAAGTCATTCTGGTAACACTCTAAATTCTATGCTTAAGGATGCATTTAATTAAAGATTGACTATGGCATAAAGTGTAGGTTAATTAAATACCAATCAATTCCTGTATAAAATACATATAAAGGGGCTTTGACTCAGACAGTAAAATGAGTCTCCAGGAGGAGATCCCCTTCTTCCACGCTGTGCAGCTGAAGAATCACTTCCCAGACACTTTTCCCCACTGTATTTGCCATTCAAATGCTAAAGCACCTGTATAAAAGCTCTGTTTATGGAGACAAAGCCCTGGTCTGACCTGTTCCTGCTATTCAGAAGAGATTTCACAGAGGCCTTGCCATTGATTCCAATCAGATCCTCACTTTGTTATGGTGATGTTGGTATAATTAAACAAAACTCTATTTGAGGCAATAATAACTCTGAGGTGCTGTAGGTAATTTTTTCCAAAGATTCTTGACGAGGTCCCTCATGAAAGTCTCTTACACAGTCAATGCCACGAGGGGCATCAAATGAAGCCAGAATGTCCAAAATTAACAAAACAGATGAGTTGCCATGAAACAAGCTGTAGATGGCCTTATCGTAGGATATTGCGTATCCTGAAATTCAGGTGGGCTTCAGGGAGGAGAGGAGCTTTGGAGGGTCTGGCAGAAGATTCCCACGTGGCAGAAGCTTCGTGTGATTGTCCCCCCTCTTGTGTTCCTCCCCGGGCCCAGGAGGGGACATTTCAGGGCTCAGTGGGACGTCAGTCTGACCCTCTCCAGCTGTTCTTCCGGGGTGCGGCGATCTCGGTGTCACCGGTGGTGGCAGTGAAAGCCTAGATGTTAATGCTGAATTTTCCGGAAGACTCCTGGACTTTGTGCTCCTACACTGGGGGCCTTTAATCTGAGGCCAAATGGACAGTCTTGAAAAAAAGAGACCTTATTTTTCAAGGTTACGCAGTGAATTAAAGGCTGAGTTTCTCTTCTGACTGGATCTACTTCTTAAGAGGACCTTACAAGAATGACTTTAGGACGCTCACTGCTCTCCTTTCTCTGTAGTACTTCAGCGATGTTGCTTGTAATGTGAAAAGCAAAGTTATCCTGCTTCAGAGCAGTGCTTTAAAAGTGAAGTGTGTTCTAAAAATTAAAACATCCTCAGTTTTAAAGTTGTTCAGAATTAATTTGTTGGACATTCTTATGTTTACCCTACTAAAACTAGATTCTAAATATGTCAGTCTTACCCAGGAAGTAATTTTTTAAAAAAATAATTTTAAAATACATGAGTCCTTTAAAAAGTGTTGTGCTTTTACTTCCCATAAATCCCCTTGAATGAAAGCTTTCCTCAATGACATGCCTTTTAGAGATGTCCATCTCCTCCTTTAGAAAGCTGCTTTACATGACAGCACCGTCCCTCCAAGGGGCTTGAGGCACCTGGTCAGCATGGCAGGACTTCTTAGACGTATTTTTCCAGTTTTGCAGAAGGAGAAATGGGAGCTAGAAGGATGTGAAGAGCTTGCCGAGGTTCTAGCAGCAACGGAGCAAGGGCTGGAAGCCACCGCCCCTGGCTGTCGGCTCCGTGCTGTCCTGCCTCCTCCTGCCATCGTGCTTCCCAAAGCTCAATGATTTCTGCACTTGCATTTCAGCCCATGCCCTGCTCCTGAGCTTGGTGGGTTTTCTAACAAGCTCTGAAGGTTCTTCTCTGCTTTTCTTTGTATTCCTTATTTCTTTTTCCTTTTATTTAGCTTTGTCTTTTAAATTGTCGTCTCAAGGTTTGCATTTTCTCCTACCTTTTTCCTTCTGTCTTTACCCCCTGACACTGAGCTAGTGGATGGCCAGGGTGAGGTGCCTCTTCCTACACCAGGTTCAAGCCAGCAAAGCTCAAGGGAGCGTGAAGCCCTTCCGAGCCCAGCGACACTGCCTTGCTTCTTGTTGATATTGTGCCTGACACATGCATATGAGGTACGAGTTGCAAAAATGAAGTTGCAAGTTAATTGTTCTTGTTGCTGAAAGGACTAGGTTAGTTGCTGTCATTACACTAATTTTTATACTGTCTTAGTGACCTTCATATCATATTAACAATTTTATATTATGTTAGCAAATTGCTCAGTGAGAGCTGCTAGTCTGATTGCATTCCGAAGGTCATTAATATGATATGAAAATCTTATTGTATTCTCTGCTTTCATATTTTATTAGTGATATGGAAAGCAATAAAGAGGCTGATTTTTGCTGGGAGGATCCCCAGGGAAACAGGCTCTACAGCAGTGGTGTCCCACATTGGCTCCTAATCCAATCTCAATGGGAAGTTCAATTTCCTCATCATTAATTATTTAGCTGTATTTAACTGCTGTAAATTCTCAGATTAATTTTTTTAACTGTTGAGTTTGATGACCTCTAAAGACATTGCTATTAACCAATGCAATATGAAATACAGTTGCTTAATGCAAATAGAAGCTAACTCTTCCATGAGGATTTGTGTGAAGGCATAATAATGGCAAATTTAATTTTTGCGCTATAACAGTGAAGGCTTATTGTATTACCACCTTTGGTGCAATTCAGTGTTGCGAAATGGGGGATGAAGGTGGCTGGGGCATTGCCTTAGGTGAGCCTGGCTCAGACCATCCTGGGAGGCGGCACCGGGGCTGTCCCCGGGCCGTGCTGCCGGCAGCCAGCCGGGCTTTCCCTTCCATCAGCTTCCCGGTGCGTTCGGCTGCCGATCGACTGCGCCAGCACAGGGGAAACCTGGCGTAACACACGTCCTGGTTTGAGCTCCTCAGATGGTATTTCTCGGGTATTGTAGAGCAATAAAGTCCTAACATGTGAGCTAAAGGTAGAAATGTTATCGGTCACCTTACAGAGCCAAACGTGAAGGCCTGGGCAGTTCTTGTCTGCTGTTTAAGTACAATGAAGCTTTAATCTTGAAGAAAGTAAGTTAAAAACAGTGAAGACTAATAGAAAAGAAAGGACATCACTTTCAAAGACAGGTGATTTTTTGAGTTAACAATGCCCTGTATTAGAATGACTGCAGCTGAAAGGATGACTTTGTGGTTAAGCAGCAACAGCAAGGTGCTTTAATGCTTTAACAGCCTCGTGGTCCCTTAACTCACCCTTAAAATGACATATAACAGCAATTTATCAAATGTTACCAACAACAATATTGAATTATAATATAAAAGGGTCCAAATGTTGTTTTCTAACATGATTGTGCCAACGAGTATGTTTTAATGTTTGAGTTTGTGCTTTTTCCCTGCCACAATACGAGGCTGCTTTGAGTTCATCAGCTTCAGCGATGCGATGGCTGCAGCATAAGCGACATGTAGCACCTCGGATCCTGAGAATATACTTCCAAAACAAATTTATTATTGGTTCGTTTGGTGGTAAGGGCTTGCAGGAAAGTTAGTCTGGAGGTTCCTGCTGCCTGGGAGAAATCCCAGTGGGTTTCTGTGCTGTTCTGTGCAGCCCTTCAGCAAGCAAAATGGGTTATATTATTCAATAGAAATCGGTGCCGAGGGATCTGGTCTGAATTTATAGCAAGCGCTGCTGTGCAGTGGCAACAGGCCTGCCTGAAGTATTCCAACACGTCTGATTATTTAGCTTCAAATAAATAAAAGCTAAGTCAAAATTCCAAGGTTGATGAAAGTTTCCCTGAGCAAGGAGTTGAATTAAAAGGCTCAAAACCCAACCAAAATAGAATCATAGAACAGTTTGGGTTGGA
>KL276562.1:35193-49288 GCA_000699545.1 Podiceps cristatus | reverse complement strand
TTCCAACCCAAAACATTTGATGATTCTATGTTCAAGGCTACATCTCCACCTTGGAGTCTTGGAGCGTCAGTCTTGGCAGGTGCACAGGGCCATTCAGCACAGCAAGTCTGTGACAAAGCAGGGAACTGGCTCTGGAAAATGGAAAGTTAATGTTTCAATGGATGGGTGATGCTGTCCCACTAGAAAGAAACTCTTTGCATTCAATATCTGTGAAGTTATGTTCAGAAGAGGATGACAAATATTGTCTCTCTGCTCTCATCTCTCTGGCTATCCTAACGAACGTTTAGAAACCTTTTTTTCTCTTTCTCTGCCATCCTTGATTCAACCTTGCCTCTTTCTTGATTTTTTAATTTCCTTTGGAGTTGCTGCTTCTGATTCCTTGTGAATGGGCTGTGTAGTGTGGAGAGGGTCAAGGGAACTTCTTCTCAGCCACAGAAATGGGAAAGAACCACCTCGTTTGATACATGTTGCCTATTTTTTCTTTCCTCCCTTCAGATTGGGAGTATCAGTCCCCACTCCCAGACTTTTGACATGATGGCTTAACGCTGTCCATGAGGTAGAAATTTGTTTATTAGTCCTGTGGAATTTCCCACTTCAGTTTACCTTAGAAAATGTGGGAGACTAAGAAGGTACAGTTCCATATATTAAGTCTCTCCAAGTGGTGCCATGATGCTGTTTAACCTTTCCCCACACACGTATAACACTAGAGCTGTCAACCTGGATACAGCGAGTCTCTGCATGTACTTAATGCATAGACAGAGACCAGATCTTTACAAGAAAATGTCTGCATAAGCAACTTCACATTCACCTACTGGTAGTTCATTTAACTCTTTCTCTCCTGAGATGCATTTTCCTGTCTTTCTACAGCAGTATATATACGGGTGTATATGTGTGCATGTGTACATATATATATAAAAAATATTTATGTAACATCATGTTCCCATTACACTGGTTGGGTCACCTAAGGATTAGAAGTATTGCAGGTCATTCCTTAATTCTGATGATGGAACCCAAGCTTTGATGTTAAAGGTCACAGGTTCATCCTTTTGATAAGAGGTTGGTAATATGAAGTGGCATGTGAAAACCATCTCATCTCCTAATGCAGCAAGTACAATGAAGCTATAGGGCTTAAATTACTTGGGGGGTTGTGGTTTTTTGATTGAGCAAAGACTCATTTTTGAGAACACCATTCTATTGACTGAGTTTTCAATTTGACAAATATAACTTGCATTAACATGATTGATTCTGGGGAGAGGAGTAAGCTGGATTTGTCGTCCCCCACATCCCCTGACAACAAACCAAAATATCCCCTAATAGCACAGTTCTGGGTTAAGTTTCAGAAGTCCTGAAATCCAATCCTGATCTTGCTACTATTTCTGGTGTGAACATGGGTATGCCATTTCACTTCTCAGTGATGACCTCTGTTTCATCTAGTCTTAGCTTGTCTCCTGTTTTGTACAGCAGCTATCAAGAGCAGAGTCCTGATATCATCACCACTCAGCAGATACTGATACTGAGCTTCCCAATAGATATTGGAGTCTCAGCTGGAATGAATGACAGTGGAGGCTGGAGACCACTTTGAGGGAGTCTGTTTGCTTTGCTTGAACCATTTGTGCCTTTAAGGAAAAATTCAAAGTGTGTAAAAACTCTGAATCTAGAGCTGCTCAGATACATATGTCTAAGGCAACTAGATGTTCTTGAGTCACTATCTGACCAGAAGTCTTCATGAGGTCAGTAGATTACTTGGCAATAAACTAAAACCAACCAGAACTACAAAGGAGAGGAGTTCCATTCCCAGGGAAATCTCAGAATCTTTTTACCTTTGCAAAATTGAATACTTTTTTTTTTTTTTTTAATGACATAATTTCTCTAGAATGAGGATTCATGAAAGCATTTGGTTCAGAAACATAGGAATAGGAGATCTGGTTCTGAAAACTTGAAATATTTAATCCAGAATGTTTGCCAGCCAAACTAATTTAAACAGATAATTTCTGTGCATAAAAAATGCCACTCAGTGCTGCCGAAACTCCATGTATGATGATAAGACCACCTACCTGAATAACTGTTTTGTTGTTATCCACTGCTACACAGTCAAAGAAGAGAAACCATTCTCTTCTGGTATATCATCTTCCTTCCCATTCAATGGAGAGATAGTATGGAATCCCCATTACTTAGAGGTTCACTGAAGGAGGTGGGTAGGTAGGAGTCGGAGGGTGGCAGACTTTAAGAAAAAAATTATCTTTCTAAAGGAAATCCCAAATAAATACCATGCTTCTGGACCGCAGACATGGTATGCATTACTTTCCATATCTCAAACACTTATGATTTCTTTTTTTTACCAAAAGGGGGAGACAGAATAAGTCAAGGAACAAAACTAGGATTTTTCAGAAAGGGATAAAAGACAGAAGTTCTTGACACAAGGAGAATTTAGTTGAGTACATTGACCTGAAGGCAGGCAGCCTAGGCCAAGGAATAAGAAAGAGAGAAAGAAGAAAAGCCATGCGAAAGCCAGCACACGACCAGGATGCAGACAGGGATTGGCTGGTAGTGATGTCACTGCCTTCCCTCCGACAACCAACTGTGGGTGATGTCATCTCTTTTCCCACAACACGTTCTAACAAACAACATGTTGCAGAAGGAGGTGGTTCCTTTTTCTTCCTATTATTATTATTATTTTAATTTCAAAATTAATTTTGTAATAACAGCAATTAGACCCTCCTGCCAGCCTGTCCCTGGGGGGTGATTCTAGTTCTTGTGCAGCAAAAGTTTGTTCCTAAAGAACATCATAGCAGGCGTGCAATAATCACCCAGAAATGCACAGCCTGTCATTTCTTATTGCTTAATTATCCATCTTACCTTCTTTCAACCCTCTTCTTACTGTACCTCGTGTGATGCCTGTTTATTTTATTTCATTTTCCCCAACTTCCCTCCCTCCCTGCCTTGAGATTATGAGAGCTGGAAACATTTTTCCCTTTCATTCTGCTGCCCTGAGGTTCCTCCTGCTTGGTCACCGCTGATCGTTCCCATGAGGGATTATGAGCTCAACAATCTCTGAGAGCTTTTTCCACTTTTAAGTTATTGGGGACCAATGCTACCAGATGTAACATCACTATATTGGCATTTCACCAGATGTGAATGTGGCTTTTGGATTTTATGCCCTCGGAATATAATTAACTATGACCCAGCTCCTGAGAGAAACCACTCCTGAAAGAAAGGGAGATGAACCCAAAGAAACCTAACATGCAGCAGCCAAAAATACTGTATGAAACAATGGCTAGGAGTTCCTCACCGGATGTCCTGGGGTTGGCTTGGTAGAGCATATGCAAAACTGTACAAAAAACTACTTAATGTCTATTTGGGTGTGCCTTGAGATCCCTTGCACTAAAAGCTGCTCCAGTTTAAGATAGTTGCTAATCTCTGCCAGATGTTGAAATCACAGCCAAGCATCTGAGCCATATCAGAGTGGAGCAGCCCCTGTTCCTTCCACCCCACCACGCTGAGCCAAAGTCCATTCAGTTTGCATCACTTTGCTCTCCTGGTCCAGAGAGATGCTCTTTTCAGAGCAAAATCTGGGCCTCCATATCACATCTAAGCAAGATTCTCAAGACAGTCTGTGAGTAGTTTAGAACTCTAAGTCTGAAGTTGAAGAAAGTAAAAAGCTGAATATCTCGCTGGAAAGCAGTAGCATCTACATCTGTCTTGAAAATAGGAATTAGTCTGTGAAGTTGCTGGGTAAAATTAACAAAACGGATCAATGTTCCAAAGTCTTTTTGGTTCTTGATACTCTCATTTGTTGTGCTTTGCCTTTTGTTGGAACCAAAGTAGGATCAGGAATGGCTGTGTGCAGCTCTTGAGCAGCACAGCCGAGACACCCGTGCCCAGGCAACAGGAAGGGGCTGGTCCCAGTCTGAGAGAGCAAAGGGAGCTGGGGAAAGCCACATCACTCAGACACCCTGCCAGAAGCCTCGTAGGGAGGCTTCACAATAGGTGAGGAGATTTAGATTGTATTTGATTTTTCTCTTTCTGCTTTCTTGGCTTTTTTATAGATTGACAAAACAAAGCAAAACCAGGAGAGGGAGAGAGTTCCTTCTCTGTTTAAATGATTTTTTTAAAAGATTTTTACCAAACGAGACTGAAAATAAATAGCCATTTTTATACTGACATTTTAAATTCAGTGGTCACCATATTTAAACACATGTAAAAATACAGAAAGGTAAATCAACTAATTTATTTTTAAATGAAGATCTATTTCCAAGGCAAATAATGGAAAACATTTATTTTCCAACCTATTGGAAGGGAAGGGGCTTTGGTATTATTATTGGGTGCTTTTTCCTTGCCTAAATGAACTGCTCAGGGGAAAAGGCATGAATTCATAAAATGTTTTGGTTCTACTAAATCAGTAGGGGATTTTTTTCTTTAATTTTTTTTTCTTTTTTTCTCCTGGTATAAAAAGTATTCAATGAAAAATATCTCCTAGCTCAGTTTTGGCACCATGGCTGTCTAGTGTTTGCCGGGGTTTGTACCTCGGGCGTTAGCCACTATGTTTACCTACATTGAGAGCCAGGAGGGGGAAGTCCATAACTCTCCTTGGCGAGTCCCTGCCCGGCCCCCCTGAAGACCAGGTTTACTGTCGCCAGTGCAGACCACGGGGCTGCGCAGACAGCCGCCCGCACGTGGCCTCCCGCCTGCCGGCACATGGCCAGGCACACGGCAGCTGGGTGGTCAGCCCTGGGTGGGACAGGGAGTTCCCGGTGCTCACATCTGCGCCCAAGCCCGCGCTTTATGAGCAGTGTGGACACAAGCCCAGCCAAGGAACATCACTGGTAATTCCTCCCTACAACCTACCAACTTTTTTTCCCTAAGATATGCAAGATACATCAAGGCTCAGCTTAGGAAGGGCTTTTAAGAGATCTTTACTGTTCAAGGCAGGCTGTGGTTTCATTATTTTTATTATTTTGGTAGAATGAGTAACAGGAATAATAGTAGCTGAGGGTTGTTTCTCTTCATTGACTCTGTGTTAGGTTTGGAAGCCGTTCGACCAGGACAGTCAAAACACAGACAGGAAATAATCTGTGATAATGTCCAACTGGGGTATCAATTACAGCTTTAGAGTTTCATGTTAAAGGGATATTGTCAGATCAAATTTAAACCAAAAGTTGTGGGTTGCGTTTTTCAAATACATATATACACATATAGATATGTATACATGTGAGAGAGAGATTGAGAGAGATGGAGCCTACTAGAAACATTTCCAATTCTCTTTTCTTTTTGAGTAAAAAAAACAAAACAAAAACAAAAAAACAAAAACACCTGTAAAGCAAACAGTCTTCTCCCTGCCATGTATGAGACTTGACTGCTGCACTCAGCCTAGACTGACCTTATGAGCTTGCTGGGGTTTTTTAACATTGTCTCTCAAAAGACTCTGGTGGGTCAAGCGACTCTTTGCCCTGTGACTAGAGGAGACACAGGGTTAATCTATCACGGTGGCCCCATGGCAATCTCTGGAGCAGGGGTGGGCACATGCCTGCGCGGAGGCTGGGCAAATGCATCTGACCAGGGGATGGTGCATCCAAGCACAGACATCAATGGAGCTTTTCCCCAGTTCATGAGGTCTGAAAGAGCTGTCTCACAATGAAAGCCATGGCATGGGAACTGAGAGGGTAGCATTTCAACCCAGCCTTGCTCAGCATGGTCATGTCGTGTGAACAGGGGAGGGAGGGAGGGGATGCTGTAGCAACCTTTCTTTTGGCCAGGGGGATAGAAATAGGTGGGACGGGTGCTGATTCTCTTCAAAACCAGCTTCTTTCTGAACAACTGCTGTCAAGTCTCAGAAAGATACGACTGTAACTGCCGCTTGGTGTTACACCAAGAGTCACTGGGTGGTCCCCAGAAATCCATGAAAGATTCCTCCACGTTAGGATCACATAGTTAAAAGAAACAACATTATACGCTATTACTTTAATTCTCCCTCTCCCTTTGTCACCCAGAACTAGCAGAAATAAATAGAAGGAGATGTATTTACAAATGAGTTCATGAAACCAACCTCTGGCAAATACATGATAATAAAATCCTGTGTCCAGTCTCAGAGCTGGCACTTTAAAAAGAGTACTCAGAGAAAGCTCAAAGAAGAGCTTCCAGAAAGACTTATAGCCTGGCAACCATGCCTACCAGTGAGAGAGGAAAGGAAAGCGATTTGTGAGATGGCGTATGGGCTAACAGGTTAATAAGCGATTAGGGGACTTGTGGAGTGAAAAACTCTGATATAAAATGGATCTTTGATCTATCAGCCAGAGGCATCAGAGACTCCACAGGCTGCAATTTGGAAATCAGCAAAGCCCACGGAGGAAATACGTGACACGTTTCTGCGCAGAAGAGTAATGCCGTGCGGGGAGAGCTGGAGCCCGAGGGGCAGGGGGGTTGCTGTCATTTGGAGCCATGGGTTGACATCCCTGGTCCCGCCCCAAATGAACATGAAATATTACATCCCATGTTAAGCACAGGGCCAGATAAACTGGTGACAGAGGCGTCTTCCAGATCATCAGCCCGAAAGGTCTTCTGGGAAGTAACTGTCACTGCCCTGGTGTCCTGGCTATGTGACCTCTTCAATGCTGGGGCAAAGCTGTTTTCTACATGTATGGACAGAAAGGGATTTTTGCATATGTGAATGGAGGGAGGGGACCGAGAGTCCCCGGGTAATGCCTCCATCCCTGATGGGTCACAGATGGAACTCGCCTGCACACCAGCACGGCTGATCAGGCCTGCGGAAGCTTCACAAACAGTTGTCAGGCACGTAGGCCACATGGGAAGCTGTTAAAGAGAGAAACTGCATGTAAAGCCTTCCTGGTAGCTGCTAAATATGACTAAGCGTGAGCTCCTTGGCTCACAGAGCAGAGACCTGAGGCATTGTTCAAGTGAGGTCCTGTGCTGGCGTGGTAGAAGTCTTTGGCCCCACGTAGTGATTTGCATGGATTTGGGACCCTGCTGAAGGAAATGAGAGTCATCTTTCAGCTCCAGGGGATTGATGTAAAGAAAGAAGTTAGCAGGCTCAAGGTGAATGCTAGCGTGAGGGACTTTATAAGCATACAGCTACATGTATAAGACTGTGATTTTCAAGTAAGAAAAAGCTTCAAAATGAGCTTTTTTCTGCTCTTTCTGTTCTCTGAGAGAGCTTTCACTAATGGTCTCATTAGATCTCGCTCTTTATAAAGGCCATGCTACAAAAGACCAGTAGCTGCCACAGACTTACCTCTCATGCACATCCGTCAAGTTCTGGAGAGGGCCTTCCATCCTTAGGAAACCTTTAAGTCCAGTATGGTTGCAAAGCTCACTCAGCCTTTAAGAGGAATGTGTGAAATACCAGGGGCATTCCAGAAAAGCTGACCCATTTGGAGCCAGGTTTTGACCCCAGGGTTTGACTATGCCTAAGGATAAGGGGAAGAATTCTTTATATTAGGGAAATATGAAGGAAAGCAAATTTCCAGACCCCCCAAAAAGTATGGAGTTTGTCCTGACATCTGTATGTTCTTCCCTGTCCCCTCTTCTCACAGGTAATGTTAAAATCTGTGTTAGCCTCTGCAGACAAATCACCCAGCAGTGGCAATCTGGGAGGTTTTACATAGATGATGACGGAAACCCAGAACTGCATTCCAGGATCTCAGTGTAGGTAATTGGACCAAGATGTAGTGACTGGACCCAGCTGGAGTATAAGGGCGGGTGTCATCCATCCCATATTCTTCTCAGTCTAAGGGAGCAACTTCCCAAAGCCACTAACTGATGGATGAATTTGAAACCCTGACCTTGAGGCGAAAGTTCCCCGTTCCATTGCCTTGCTGTGGAGCTTTCCTGTCCCCAGTGAGGAAGCTTTTTGTCTAAGCAATCCTCCTTTCTCTCATGCTTCCTCTCTCCTCAGGCTCTCTTAGACAGTTCATGTTCCATGTGGCTAGAAACTGGAATGATTAAAAAGGGAGCCTCTGATTATAGTAAAACAAAAAAGCCAGAGTTTGTTTTGTTTTCCCTGATAGAAGATCCGGTGGTTGGCCGTTCTTTAGAGACTTACAATTTGGACAATTTGTCAGTGTGTTCAGGGCAGAGGAAAGCATGTGGCAATGGGTTCAGGGACCATGACCATAGCTTGGGACAGTGAGAGGACACACAGTTGACTGATCGCGACAGCCTATTCTGCCTTTCTCCAGAGCTGAGAGCTGATAAACAGTCCCCAGTGATAATTAAGCAACAAATATCAAAGATGGATTTTAAACTATTTTACCATTTTTTTCCTTACTCTTAGCTGAAGTAAAGCCTTATGCCAGATCCCTATGTATAGGTTCTCTTGTTGATTTAACAAAACCTTAAGGATCATCCTAAAAAACCCACTTGCTGAACTGGGACGTATCCCAGAACTGGCCAACAGAAGGTCCTGTATTTAACCTTTTCCACAGAGCCAGAGTGCCTGTAGGATAGGTTTCTTCTCTCCCAATTTAGCAACTAAAAATCAGGCTTCTAGCCTAGGCTGAGCATCTTTGGAAGCAATTCATCCTACCTGGGGTTACCTAAAGAAAACAAAACACCACTTTCCATTGACTTGCTAAAGAAGGTGGCATCTGACTTTAGGTGGCTGAAGTGTAAATAATCCCACATTATTGGGATGTATAGATCTACATACATAGATGAATGCATTAATAGGTGCATATATCTACTCTATGGACCAGGACAGAGGAACTAATGTTGTCTGAAATATAACTTTGATGATAAATATAATTACATTACATTTAGGAGATCTTCTGCACAGTAGAGTTGTGGCCTAAATTTCCAAGATAAGGTACTTAACCTGGGGTCCCTATTTCCATGTCTAGATGTCAGATTCAAAACTTCTGAGAACACCTGGGTTTCACAGAAGTGTGTGAGAACGCAAATCGAAAGTGAAGAGAATACGGCTGCTTATCACAAAGAAGAGGTGAATTAAAGTGCTACTTTTTAAAAGTAGGGACAAATCTAAGAGGCACAATCTGTTTCTCTTTCTGATGATACTCAAATAGAAGAACAGAAAAGTGACAAATTCCATCTTAATGAAAAGAAATGAAGGTTTTGTTTTCGTGGGACAGTGGGACTCTTTGCCACAGGAAGACTGGGATGCTGAGAGCTGAAAGTTTAAGTCATTGCCTAGTTATGAGCATTCGGGAATTCTCCCAGAGTGGAGGGAGGAAAGGGCTGGACAGACGATCAAACAGCTCTCTGCTTTGGATTGCATGACCTCCCTTCTGAAACACTGGTGTCAGTCATCACTGGAGACAACCTCATGTTCAAATGAACCAGGAGTACCCTGTGTCACCCTGATTTCGGCAGGAGGCACGTACAAATGACCTGCCAGACAGGCACAGGGAGAAAAGCTCTGAAAGAGACTTTCAGATGCCCCTGTTTTACCCACCCCATGCTCACCATTTTTTTATTGTCAGGCACCAGATCCGAAAGCTGGGATCATGTTCCCAGAATATGAAGGCGAGTAAAAAATGGCGCTACCTCCTACAGGAAGGCATAAGGGTAGGAGACGAACCTGGCATCAATAGAAAACTTGGCGTGGATTTTCAAGGAACTCCAGAAATAGCAGACATGCTGTCATTGAAATGTAAGAGGAGGAGGGCAGAGCAAAAATATATAGGTTTTATGGAGGATTTGGAAGATTAGAAGAACAAATAAGTAACACAATGGCTGGATATTGACTCAAAGAATACTTGAACTAGATTTGACTGGCAAACAGTCCAGTCTCTGTTTGCCAACTGCTTGGAATTGTTTGAGCAATGACCTTGAAAAATATACAGCAGATTCAGAGACAGGGAAGCCAGAAGGCCGCACTGCACTGGTCTGATCCGATTCTCTGCACAACAGCGTCCCTCCAATGTCACCTAGTCCCAACTCCGCTAACTTTTTAAGCCAGCAAAAGTGGCTCAGCCACTCTAAGATATTAAACTGGTTTAAAGAATTAAGTCCTCCTAAATCTTGAAAGCAGTTTAGCAGATCATGCTGCTTTTAAGACGCTAAATTCTTAAACCACCTTAACTCTGATGGAGGAGCTGAGAGCTTAGTACACCAGAGTCGTGCCAACTTAAAGAGTTTAAACTCTTAAGACACTTTGCACATTATAAGCCAAATTCAGGATCAAGCTTAGTGCCCACATTCTTGCCTGGTGTCAGTTCAGATGTTCAGCATCCAACTGCATCACCCCACACTAGGTCAAGAGACTCAGAGCTGAATATCTGTTTTAACTCATTGCCTGCTTTGCCAAATCACTTGACTTGTCTTCCAAGAGCTTTTGTTCATATCAGTCAGTCTTAATCTATAAAGTTTATCTCTCTCTGCAGATGGTTTTGATGTGGTATATGTGTGCATTGGGTAATGTTTTTTAAGTTCAACTCATGTTGAAATTTTCTGATGATAAATACAAATACAAGATCACATCCAGATCAGCTGTAAAATCCTAATAAAGAGTCCTGACCCAAACACATTTTAAGACAAGGCTCTTACTATGCTTTTGCAACAAGAGCAGCACGTATACAATTAGGTTTAAAGAATGGAAGGAGAGGATGGGGTAGTTGTTAGGAAACCAACTTGATTTTTTAGCAAATACCAGTCCAGCAAACTCACCTTTCAGCAGAAAGTTTTATGACTGATCACAAACTACATTTCCCCTGCACATACAGGGTCCATATTTACAGCCTCAAAGCTGATCTTTCTTGTGCAGGGGTGCGGACATGCAAAAGAACATAGAATCCTTTTTTGCCCATAGAAATGGGCTCACCTGGGATAAGAAAGCCTCCTGTGGTTTAATGGGATATGATGACTCCTAAAACAGTAGCTAACTGTGGTAAAGAAAAAAAAAAATGTAATTTACCAAACAGGTAATATATAAGAACACTGAATGCACAAAAAGGCTTGTATTACATTTTGGAGGTCTCCGTGTTGTCTAGAGTGAACTATTTGAGGAGGAGAGAGAGGGACTTTCTGAAAGGGTGGTTCAGAGCAGAACTGTACTCAGGCTATATTTAAATTGGGGCATGCAAAAGCATGCCCAGACAAAGACCATGTGGTTCAGAAAGAGATTTGTGTACGCACCAGTCCTCGTTGCAGCTCCAGTGCCATCATTTCCACAGGAAGGAAACCAGGCATGTGGGACAGAAGGGACCAACAGTGTTCTCAGTTTGGACCATCAAGGAACAAGGACCCCTGTGTGTACTCTTCACACAGCGTGCCCCAGAGTATCCCGTACACAGACTGTGTACGGCACCAAGACCACCCTCTGGAAATGCTTCGCTGTTAAAGGGTCTTTCGGCTTATGATCAAATGAAGGTTGGTCTTCTCCAGGCTCATAGTGAGTCCCTCAGATGATACGTGTTGTGGTCATCTGCAGAGTCGCTCAGCCCTAGACCATATTTTCAGCTTCTTCCTGCCACACTGGGGTCAGTAATGTAGAGCTGATGTTTTGGCTCTCCATTTCTTTGACTCATATACTTTGCAGATTTGTTTAAGAAGAAAGTTAAAGCAAGCCACAGTTAAAAGCAGCTTTGTTTTCTTGAGGTAACAGGTTTGCTCTGTACAAACAGTATCTCTTATCTAATAGCCCTAGAAAGGCATGTAGCGTCAAGCTGATACTGTCTTCATGCTTGGCTTATTTTTGCATTTCAGCCCTGAGATATGCAGGCAACCTGCCATCAGCTGTAAAACCACAAACCCCGATCTGTGATGGGGACTGATAAGAGAAAATATATGAAAACAGACTCCTTAGAGTTTGACTCCTTTCCAGGAGGCTCTGGACTGAGATCTGGCATTTGAAAGTGGTTGTTCATGCATAAGAAGCAACATTTTTTATGTTTCCTTTTTAAGGCTGCAGAAAGGCTAAAAGAAAAGTGAGTGAGTCGGAGGGAAATCAACATGACGTTATTAAGATCCCATCATGGCCTTAGCAAGTGCAACATCCAGTAGAACAATGGCTTTGACCGGTGCAGCCCCCTGTGCTCCCAGGAGCCTCTCGCCACTTCAAAATGAGAGGAAACATCATGTCAGCATGTTGACGTGATTCACAGGGACAGAAAACAGAACACAAAGTTGTCAGCTTCCACTCTGATGGGTTGTTTATCAGTCCATCTTTTCCTTGCTTGCTTAGTCTAAACAGCCACTGACTGACCCTAAATTGTGGAGTCTTCACATTTTCTCAGACTTCCTGCTCCCAAAAAACACTTTGCTTGTTGAATATAGAAATTAGATAGCATCCCTTCAATGTAGGTGCTTGCTTGTGATGCTGTCCATTTTGTATCATTTCGAGACCAACAGAAGTTACCCAGTGTACCTGTAATACACGGTGGACACGGTGTGCATGCAGGCCCAGGGCACAATCATACCTGCCTTCTGACTTCATGTTGTTTGTAACACTCTGCCTTTCCTCACAGGATTTCTGCCTAAAGACAGAACCGAGGTAATGGAATAAGAACTCCTCTGGATCTGTCTGAGTCTGAAAGTAGCTACTGCTGCCACAGATGTGGGAAATCCACTGCCCAGAAGGAAGTCTTTGTAGCTCTTATTTAGCCTGACTCCATCTCAAAACCCCAGCTTCTCCTGCAACTTGAGCACCCTTGTTGAACTGGTGGCATTGACCTATCCCCATACTTTGCCTTTCCAAAGTCCTTGGGTGAAGCACCCAGCTGCAAAGCAGTTTAAATGGATGGGGAGCCAACAAGTGTGCTAAATGGCTTATCTGATTCTCCGGTGAATCCATCTGGAGCCAAGAGCTTTTCCCCATCAACGTAACAGCAATTACACTGCCTTCTCACCCTCATCTTCCATAAACTCTCATAATCCCCCGCCCTTCTATCCAGACAAGGGCAGTGATTCTCTCTGGAGCAAAATGAGCTGACCAAGGAAGAGTTTCACCTTATTGGGAACACACTGGCCCCCAGTGTTTGGTTAAAGGGCCACCATCCAAACAAAACCTCCAAGCAGAGCTCTTTCTCCCTCTCACCAGGCAAAGAATTAAGTAAAGTTTTGCTTTGAGGTTACTCTGGTTGCACGTAAGCATTCTGAAGATTATTAAGAACCCATGAAAGCTGCACTCACCTGGTGCTGTTCTGGACTACCTTTTCTGCACACCCTGAAGCTTGAATTCTTCAGTGCACATGGCTGTCTTGGGACCAGGGCAGAGGACTGACACCTTCATCTACCATGTGCTTCTTATAGGTGTTAAGGATATGTTCTTCACCTCCACTGCAATGGAGAGAAGAAGTTATTGTCATCCTGGCCCACGTGGCTCCATTTGGTAGTTCTCTGTTGAACTTGTCCAATTGCAACAACTCTGAAGAAGGGAAAACGTAGGCAAGAGGACTCGGAGCTAGGGTGAGGAAATGAGGGTTGAGGATAGCACCAACATACAAAGACTAAAAGAGTTCTTTTTCTTTGTGGAACATTTGTGGGAACAGCTGGAGCTGTCCAGTGCCAGCTGAGGAGCACTCTCCAGCAGGCCATGAGCAATGAAGAAGTCCAAGGAAGAGCCACAAGAAGAAAGCAAGCATGTATGGACAGCTTCCCAGAACACCACCCCAGGTCCCTGATATTTCAGGCTTGTGGACTTCCTGGGCCACCTTTGGTGCCTTCATACTTTGATGGATTCAAAGACCAGTGGAAGAGATTACTGGAAGAAAAGTCTTTAGCACAGAGCATCACACAGCAAGGAATTCCACAGCTTAGCAACTTAATGTGAACAAATGTCCTCAGCTGTTTGTTTTATACTTGCCTTTAATCTTGTATGATGCTCTCTAATTTTTCCACCTTTTGAATAACTCTTCTTTTACTTGTGATGCTTGACCCAAATGGGTTGCAGAAGCTCTTTTTAATTAGTTGATATAGAATGATAAGCTCTATTTGAACATGGAAGTTTCAAATAATGACAAGATCTGGACTGATTTCCTTCTGAAAAGCTCATGGTTGCCCAAACATACCTAATCACTTACCTTCATCTAGCCCATATTTTTCTTATTATAATGATTTTCTGTCTTTGACTGTATAAGACTTTATTTTTGTATCCTGGGGTAGCTAAATGAATTTGAAATGAATA
>KL276562.1:17512-35162 GCA_000699545.1 Podiceps cristatus | reverse complement strand
TCCTGCTGATCTCATTTAGTTTTGGTCTTCACCCTAGAATTGAAAACATCAATGCCAGGGTGTGTTAGAGGTACACTTCTGGAAAGGCAATTATCCTATAAATGCTCAGCTGTAACTTATATAATAATTATTTCTTCAACTGAAGTGCCTTTTGAAGTACTTTCCAAAAACTTACAATAGCCCTAACCCATAAGCATTTTGCTGGGGCAGGGAGACCAAATTCTGCTCTCCATCTGAAACCATTCTGCAGAAACTGTCTGAAGTGTGCTGGCATTGGGTGTAGCTGGATCTCACACATTAGGTGTTTGGATATCTGTCCACAAAGACATATGCCCTGCAATATTTACTTTTCAAATATTACTTGGGAATGATATGATGGATGACTGATATTTTTTTTTTTTTTATCCCCTCTTGGCTGAGCGTTTTCCTGGAACTTGAGACATGTATTCGCTGAAAAAAAATCACTCAACATTTACAAAAAGCAAAAGGCAGCAGAAGGTTATTCAATGCGTCATGTCATTTCACCTGAACGCCAGTGGTTTCAGGGTGTATGCGATCTATTAAGCATCTTGTCCAAGTCAAAAACAGACTGCTTGTAAAATGTAAATTAATGCTTGTGATGCCAATCATCTGCACTAGCTGGTTAATGAACTTCTCTCTAATACAGTTGCTAACCGAGGGGAGAAGGGTATGGGCTGAGAGTCAACAGACTGGGGGGTCAGTAATCTTTGGTGATTGAAGTAGTCTTGGGAGCCTCCCTTCATTTCCCTGGAGCCCTTTCTTTATCTCATCTGAAGCCTCTTCAAGTTAGGGATCTGTTCTGCCTTGCTCTCACACAGCACATGGCACAGTGAGTCCTCAACTCTCGTTGGGATCCATTGTAGGCACTGACTTGACTTAATTTAGAAATGGTATTAGGCTACAGCATTTGGATGAATGACATTAGTGAAGAGCAGCCATTGGGGGAGGTTGGCCTGCAGCATGAAGCTGAACAGCTGGAGCAAAACAGAGAGTCTGGTGGTTTGAGAAAAGGCCTTTTAAAAGCCAGGATTCAGAAAACAGTCACAGAGGGGCAAATTCACCCTTGCCAAAACCCCAGCCCAGGGTCACATTGGAGGTAAGCGTGCTTCCCTTCTATCAGAGGGATTTGTAAGCAGAAAGAATTTTAACAAGGTCTCCAGACGTGACTAAAGACCCTGTTTGTTTTAGATCAAACTCCCTCCACCCCAGAGCCCTACATATATCTCTTGTTCATAAAATCTCACAAGCTTGGAGGATAGGTGTTTGCTTTCAGGGCTGACTCCTTCCCACCCCACCCCACACACCCCCCCGCCCCGGCTCAGCCTGGTTCACCTGTTTAAAGCTCATGAGAAATTGTACCCACAGCACTCCTGTCCCTGTAACATTGCCGCATGGTGAAAGCCAGCAAGCTGGTTCTCCTCAGACCATGGGAAAATGCTGTCTTTCAAGCCTCCCTTCATCTGAAGCACACTGACTCTTTTCCAGGGCCAGCATATGATACTGAGTTCATGCATCTCAAAATATTGAAAAACTCTTTCAGAGGCTCTTTAAGAAATAAAATAATAACGATGATGATGATGATAGCCTTTGAGTCTGCTGCTGTACCCCCTGCAGCTCCTTCTGTTGGGAGGAATCTTATTTCATGGGCTCAAACAGAGGAGTCACAACCAATTCAATTACATTCTACGTAAAGAAGAGCCCCTGCCGCTGTTCCTTTGGAGGGTTCCCCTTTCCTGCTCCAAGCAGCTGTGTTGGTATTTAGACACAGGATACCAGCTCAGCCTTTACTTCCAGCACAACCTCGACTCATATCCTGCAGGCTTTATAAGTCCCCAGATGGTCCATAATGCTTGTGTAGTAGTTAGCCAGCCAAACAGTGCTTGCTGCTTATCTGGTGTAAAACTCTCTGGAATGCGTGTGTGGGGAGAATGAGAAAAAATGCCAGATCATCTTCCCACAGAACATTTCCTTTCTTGTCCTCAGCCTCCCCTCTCTAAGCCCAGACAGAAACAAAACACCAGCTAGGGAATCAGCCACATTTGCGTCGCAGTGGACTTGATCCTCGCATCTTTTCAGAAGCAGCCTGGTGTGTTGTGGCTGTGAACCTTTGATGCCAGGGCATTTATGCTGATCTCTGAGCGCGTGACAACCCATTTAGCTCTACCTTAAATGACAGCACCAGATGGAAGTTAGTAACAAAGCATGTCCAAAGCTAGCTATTTTCAATATAATGGAAATCCAGAGGATTCCTGCTAGCAGCGGAAGGAGGACAGAAATGCAACAAGAGAGAAAAAAGTTATGGGGATGGATCCACCATACATTCGGGAAACTTTGTGAGGGTCTTTTGCTAGGTTACCCTTCAGTCTCAGCTCTAGCTTGGCTCTTCCTTCACCATGTGAAGAGCTACATTGGTATCTTCCAAAGTCCCTGGTTTCATCCTTGAGATTGGCCAGTAGACATGTCCACAGAGAAGGGGCAATGAATAAACCAGGGGTACCTACAGTGAGTAAGAAAATAACTGAAGGCATCTCCAGGGCCAGCTTACTCTGTTCCCGCAGCAGAGACCTGGGTTTCCTGCTTGTTTGTGTTGTTCTCGTCTTAACCAGTATCGGCAACATCTGGATGATCCCCATCCTAACACTGTGGGCAAATGAGGCATTCATTTCTTTTTCCAGTCCTGATCTGTTCTGATATTCAGCTACCCTGGAGCAGAGTAAGGAGGCCAGGGGAACACACGGAGACACAGATGGAGGTTTTCATTTCAGATTCACAGCTTCAGAGATTCCGCTTTAAAGCAGAAAGGGAATCTGTTTAGTGTGAAGAAGAAAAAAAAAAAAAAAATTAAATGTTGCTGTTGCTGCTCAGTTTTTTGTTTTCTTGAATAACTGCTGAATTCAGAAAGTTCTGGTCTTGAATGGCACTTGTGGCTGGGAAAGTGGGGTGGGCAATGTGGGCATCTCAAGGGAAGGAAAAGATTGTCCAAGATCCCAATTCTTCATATTTTGTTATACCCAAATAAAATAAGGCAGCATCAACACCTTTGCCCGGGGTTCCAGAAACACTACTATATTCCCCAGTAGGAACTCTGGACTCTAAAGAGCATGACACCAATTAATGAAGAACACAAAGGCATTAAATAGAGGACAGCCATGGCAAAAGAGAAGCTGCATATTTTCTTTGTGTGATGATGGCAACATATGCTGTGACAGTCCAGCAGGTAGCCATCCCCAGCTTCATTACTGGGCATTAAATAAACAAATGGAAATATATTCAGCCCTCTATTTCTCAATGGGAGCTCCTAAGGTTCTTTCCAACTTTATCTTCTGTGCTTAAGACCTTACATAAAAGGGACTGTGTACAAGGGTGAAGTGGAACTGAAGATGAGTCACAGGAAGATCATTGAAATGTTTTGATTTCTTTTTTTCTAGTGTTTTCAAAGGACCTTAGGAAAACACTGACCCGATACAGAACGCTGAAACCCTCAGTTGCAGCTCAGCAAAGGTATTTAGTCATCTAGCTCCCATTTCAATCAGTGCTCCAGCCTCCATGGGTTTTCCTACCCAGAGCGTGAGTGACGGTATGACAGCCACCCGACTTCCACAGTTGTTAATTGTCCCCTGATGGCTAAATGAATGCATTGGAAAAGTTCATTCAAAATATACCCCATTGTCTTGATGTTTCCATCTTTTATTGCAACTTTTTCTTAGTGCCTGCTGAGTGTTTACATACAGTCACTTGTCTTCCACACAACATGACCCCATACCTAAGACACCAGACAACTGAGCTGGCCGATGAGTGTTCTCTCACAGCAGCACAGAACTCACCTAAAAATACAAGGCTTGCACTGCCATGTGGCAATCCTTTTGCCATGTTCTGCTGTCATGCTTTGGGGGTGGCATATCACTTCTCCATTTCCCCTGAAAAGATTCCACAGGCTCTAAGCCTCCACCAGGAAAATGGGGGGGGTGGGGGTGGCAGCAGGAAGGGGGAAGCATGACATTAAAATTCAGATGCCAAGTTCAGTAGCATGAATAAAAATTGTCTTAACCTCTGAGGTCAGGAAGTCACCAGCTGGAAGCAGAAAATCGCCACCAGTAAATTGCTGTGGGCTGGAGTGATGAATGCTAGTTAGTACCAGTGAATTTCAGAAGAATCTCAGCTGTAGGGAGACAGGGCATCTTGGAACAAGGCTGAACAATTCCCGTCTGTGTTTTCTTTCTTCTTTAGTCTGTCTTGTGCTCTTTCTGCTTCCACAGATTTCTCAGTTGAGGCAGCGAAAGATTAAACCCTTGTGGGAAACTCTTATGGCACATAATAGGGGTGAAAGCAGTGAGATTCCATAGGGATTGAGTGGTATTGTAAGCAAATTGCTCTCAGATCCTATGGATGTCAAGCAGGAGGGAAAGTGCAGAGATTTGCAAAGCTGACTACAGCACAGAGGTCCATCCATTGCCCTAGTAAGCTCACTTCCCCTTCTGTCAAATTACAGCCCAGTCCAGCAGCAGGCACCCTGTACCGTGTATGTTCTGCTTTTTTGAGCTGAAGCTCTAAACGGACCAGGCTGGGAAGGTGCTGAGTTGATCTTTCTCTGCCAGTCCATCTTTCTCTTGAACATAGACACATTTTATGTGCGTTCCCCATCAGCTTGCCATCATTCATCCATCCATCGCTGCCTACATCAGCTTACAGCCTTGTGGGGTGCAGTCACTGCTTAGCCACCATCTAGAATAATGGGTTCCCACTCTGTTCCCAGGATGTAAAGCAATGAAGTAATACAAATCAATAAATGTCTATACGAGTGAATAGGCGATGTGTCCAAATCACTTCGGTTAGTCCCAAACTTCAGGGCGGGGAGGGTTTCAGGTCGAAGAGGTTGGACCATACCACAAAATGCTCCAGTGATGATACAATTCTCTACAACACTTTATGGGACACTTGAATATAAGCCCCTGCTATTAAATTTGGTTTGAGGTTTCCATAACGGAAAGGGGCCAGCTTGCATTTCAGATGTCATTTGTGTAGGGGAAGCTGGACAAAAAGCAGAAAGCTGGCAGCAAAAAATACCAGGCTCCTTTCTCCTTCCAGCCACCCCTCTCCAACCTCTTTGGCTAAACCCCAAACCATGGCAGGAGCTGAACACTGCTTTTCATTGAGTGACATACCTGGCTCTAGAAAAACACGCCCTTGTGGAATTGGCACCCGGGCAACATTTCCATTCCCTCTGCACAACACTTTTCTTTAATGCCTTCCAAACTAAAACAAAACCCAGAGAATTTGCTACCATGATCCACTCATTATATTGGTTTTATGAGGGTGTGGAGCTTTCTTGCATGATGGCAGGATGGATTTGTCCCTGAAACTTAAAGTACAGTAAGGAAATATAATAGATGGGAGCTTTTTTTTTTTAAACTCTGCCGGGCTTTTTATGGTTTTATTTTGTTTCTTGAATATTTACCATTTCACCCCAAATCAATCCACAATGATGTATGTCCTTTTTCGGGAATGCATTCAGCTTTTAGAGCTAGAACAGCAGTGGCCAAATCAGACTTCCTGGACTCACTATGTGGAAAACACAAAGCATCATAGCAAACAAGACTGACAGGACCTCCAAAAGTACCAGAAAGTAGCGCCAATGCAGGATGGTTATACCTGTGCTATTTCTAACCTCCTCTTCCAACTTTTAGGGGTGGTGATTCCATAAGTCCTGATGGACTCATCTCTCCATGTGATGGACACATCTCCCCCAAGTCCTTTGCCTCTCTGCCCTTAATGCCAAAAGGATTTTCTTATTTCCAACCTACTCTCCTTTGCTTCAGTTTTAACCCATTGCCTCTGACCCTGCCTGCATTGACAGGCAAAACAGGTTGTTCCTTTTTCTTTGCAGCTTTGTATGTGCACAAAGACATCTATCATAGATCACTTCAGTTTCTCTTCTGTAGACTAAACAACCTACTTCTTTCAATCTTTCCTTCTAAGTCAGGTCTTCAATCATTCCTGTTACTTTCCAGCTGGTCTACATCTTTCCTGAAAAGCAGTAACCAAAACTGCACACAGTATTAAAATTGAGTCTCTACTCATGGCAAGAAGAGAGGAAGAATTGCTTCATACTTACAGGCAATTCTCCCACTTATCCATCACAATATGGCGCTTGCCTCTTTCCCACCAGCAAGATTGTGTTGGATTATGCCCAGTATCTGACCTGCTTTAAGCAATCTTACTCCATCCTCTGGCAACTCAGCTGATCATTCTGCTTAAGGGCAACATCCCGCATGTATATTTATTGAAATGCATCCTATTTCCCCCCCAAACAGACCTGACTCAATCCACTCTGCAGCCAATGGAGAGGATACACTCCATATTTACATCACAATGTGTAATGAGGCTGCAATGTGTCTTCTGTGTGAGCATTCCACACAAAATACATGCTACTTACATAGCACCATTTACCAGTTGGTTATTAGCGGAGCGTTTAGAGATGCAGGGAAGAAAGCCATGTCCTTGACCTGGATACACCACTCTGCTTTTCCATGGTACTTATTCTGTTATCCTCCTCATGAACTTCTGAAGCCTGATCCAGCCGTAGGGAGATTAAGAGTCCATAGGAATGTAAGGAAATTGCTTTCGGGTCTTACAGACTGCAAGAGGGACTGAAATAGTCCCTTGAGCTAGTTGAGGGAATCTCTCTAGTAAATCCATGAAATGTGTCTCAAAGGACATCTATTGAGACCATGAATTTTGAAAATAAACTCATAGTTCCACATAGGGATTCTCTTGACTTTGCCACTTTCCACACTGTGCAAAGGGCTTTGAGATCCCTGGGTAGGACATTGATGTGGGAAACCAAGAAGTTCTCTTATTCCTTCAGCTGGCTGAAGTCCTGGATTTCAATTGAAAGGTTTTTATGATACATGTACCGCATGGTATATTTGTTTTTCGGGGTGGGGCAGGTTAGTCCAAGCTCCCGTATGAGTAGAAGACAGGAGTAGAAGCAGATTGAGGCAGATGGTTTGTTTCCCCAAGCTGGCATTCCTAACAAACAGCTGTGTTTGCACAAAGCTTCAATAGACACATGGATGGGAAACAATACAGCTGGAAAGACATCATATCAGTACTGCCACCTTCCAGCTCCTCCATGGGTTAAAGAGTCCAGCATGCTCTGTTGCTCCTCCTCCTTCCCTCTCTTCCTAAGAGTCTTGTAATGAGTTTCACAGAAAGTACCTTTCCTCTTCCTTTTGGTGTAATATTAATCTTGGGGGGAAGGGACGTAGTGTTTTGAGGTTCATATTCCCCTTGCAGTTAATCTCTTTAACAAACTCCTTTAACAAATGAAAGGTCTGACAGGAGGCAGAGTCATTAAAATGAATTAAAATGCATCCAGGAGAGATTAGTAATGAAGCCACTCACCAGACAATGTCCCTTTTCTTCTCCATGCGGACTGCTAGGAAATATCCCAGATTACGGAACAAAAGGGTTTGCAGTTAAAAATGCTGATCCTTGAAAGATGCACCATGCTCTCTTCTCCTCTCCTCGACTCCTTGCTCTACACAAGTACATCTGCAGCCAATGGATCCGAGCCTAATCTCCTCGGGGGGAGGGTCAGAGGGGTTGGTTTGAAGTACCACTGAGCCTGCAAACCCTCGCCCACAAGGATGTCAGCAGTGACTGCAGGCCCAGCAGCACAGGGCAGTGTCTACCGTGCTGGTGTGGTGAGACAGCCAAGCACATCCGTTCCTGCAAGTACCGGAGGAGCTTTTACCAGCTCCAAGGGATAAAGCTGGAGAGTATGGCACAGGAGGAGGGCCAGGACAGGATCAGCAGTGAATATTGCCCACGTGCAGCGGATGAGAATCAGGGGGTGGGAAATGATGCAGGCACGGGAGGAACAACAGCAGTCACAAGTGCCTGGGTGGCAAGGGGGGAATAGACAATGGTAAGGAGAAATGCAGCTGTAGGGAGAGAAACTAACTGGATTTTGAAAGTAGGTTTTCCTATAGAGGTGTTAGGATACACAGTTCATTTGGTATTTCAAAGGAAGCCACATAGATCCTCTTTGCTTCAAGAAATCTGCTGTTTAGTTGATTTAAACTATGCTGCATTCTGGTCCGTGGTGGAGAGTCCCCACAGGCAAAGCTGCCATATGCGACAATGCTAACAAAGACACGGGATGCTTGAATAAGTTTTCCTCCAGCTCCTGTGAAAGGAAGAGCCATACAACTAAGTATGGGAGTGGAGTCTCTGCTCTCAGGTGTAAGTCAGTCAACCTGTGATCCACATGTACATCTTACCACAAACAGCAGTAGAGACAGGCCAAAAATCCAGTGGGCTAAAGCAGCTCTGCAGGGTTCAGCTCCTCTAAATGAAAGATAAGGCAACAGATAAATAAAAACTGGATGGCTGGAGGGAAAGAAATCAGATTTTAGTCTCCTAAGCTTTGTTAAATATTATTCTCACTGGGTGGAGGGGGGGGAGGGGGACATAAACGTCCTTCCACCACTGCTGTATCTCAATTCTTTCAGATCTCTTCTGCTTTTTTTTTCAGTGGGAAAAGGGTTCAGAAGTTCCCCAAGCTGCCACCCACCACATTTGCAGTTTCTGCACACCAAAGCAAAACAACTTTCTACTATCTAAGGTGGAAAAAAAAAAAAAAAAAAAAAAACACAGCAAGAAAAATGTGTTTGGTTTTGAACAGTTGATTTCAGTTGACAGAGCCTCAGTTTCCCAACTAACCCACGTATCTGCCTGGAAAATGGCAGCTTCTGTATCTCAGGTCAAGGTTATTGGTGAACAAAGATTTCCATCTGCAGCTGGAAACTCAGCAAAACTTCCAGGGAAATAAAAAGCCGTAATAAGCTACTCCGCTGACATGAATGAAACTCTGAGCTACATCAACTGAGACTATATCCCAAAGTTTGCTGCTGACAGAAAAACAATGAGGTAGTGAATTGGTGAGGGACCAATTTCACTTGTGGTCTGCAGAGTTATTATATCAAAACATGTCCAGCAGAGTTTAATAGTGTCAGCATTTAATGTTCAGTGTAATGCCATTCCTACAGACCAAGACAGACACTTCCCATAGGTAATTAATCTTTTACAAGTAATTTAGCCATCGTAAGCAAAAGTGGATGAAATGTATTAATGGGGGGAAAGGCTAGGGGCAAACCATGCATGGAGAAACATTTCTCTGCATTAGTCCCACAAAATTACAAGTGAGTTACAGCTGATAGATTTAGGACAGTTCCTGTTGAGTAATTGTATTCCATGAGGGTTTTCAATACAATGTGATATTCATTTTCACTTTATACAGTAGAGACAATAATGGCTACAGGTGCACAGGCTGTCTTGCTGGGAGGAATAAAACCGTGATTGTTTAACATCTGACTTTTCTCACACAGTTACAGCCTTTAGATTTGAGCTATATTTTGCACATATCTCAGACATGGGATGTTGGGGGTTTTTTTAACTCCAAGAATCTAGCTCTAAAAAATGCAAGCTCTAAAGACCCATTGTCAAATGAAACACACTTCCCTCATTTGATTTGGTTTTTTCCTCTCTTGCAATGTCAGCTTTCACTACAGAAATGCAGACAACCCCATGTTTGGGTAGAGAAATGAAACTGCCAGCTCATGCAGGATGCACAGCCGCCAGGCCGGGCTCCCAAAATCCAAGTCCCAAAACAGGGACTTTTGAGTGTAATTCTGAAAACCTGTACATCCCTGTAAACTTCTCTTCGTCCTGCAGGACTTTATACCATTGCTTTTTGCTTTGGCATCTGATCACAGCTCCACTATGTCCTTCTGAGACTTTCCTGGTCTCTCAAACAAGAATAACAACAACAAAGACAGTGAGCCAAGCAAAGAGAGAGCCTGAACTTTCTCCTGGAGAAGACAGTATGGCTATTCTTGGATTTTGCTTGCCAGCTGCCTTCTGTCTTAGAAATGAACTCTCCTTCCTTCTGTTCCCCAGAGACACACCAACTTTGCTTATGAAGTGACTGAAGCTAACCGCATCCACCTGCCAGGGTGACTCTGCTTCCTCACGAAGGACCCAGTATATCTGAGCTGAAGGTGGGACAGAAGAGACGCCCAGCAGAGTCTAGCAAAAACTTACTGTACAGTTTTCTCTCCACCAGAAAAGCTGTTGGTTCAGTCTGATCAGGAAGTGATTTGAGGCTTTCTTATGTCAAAAACGTGCATCATTTTATTATGTTTATATCCTATATTTTAGTTTAGGGGGAAACTCGATTGCCGCTAAAATTGTTGTGGTTTCCTGCCACAGAATACTGAATTATTTCTTCCTTCATATTTTAGAAAATTAAAATACAGATTTAAGGACTTTTTCTATTTTGCTGGGGGGAAAAAGTGTGGGGAAAATTCAGTTAAGAAGAGCTTTATTTTTTTAAACAAAAAGTTGCATTATTTTGAAAAAATGGATTTTTTTTTTTTTTCCCCAAAGTAAAAATCTCTCCCTTAAGTTCTTTGATTTAGGGAAATACTGACTTTCAAAGATTTATCTTTTTTAAGTGTCTCTGTGTTAACTGCCTCTGGACTTTGCTCTTTTACATCTCTCCAGGAAGAAAATAAATTCTGGCAGCTTTGCTTTTGGGCCTGTAGGGACCAGCAATAAAACTTTCCAAACCATTTTGGTGGCCTGGGAACCTAAGCCCTCCATCCACTCCCTGGGCTGAGTACCAGGAGTGCCCTTTTGACCATTTTCCATGTATTCTTGTAATCCCTGCTGCATGTTATTCACAGCAGCTCTGTAAGAGCTGGCACTAGTGATGATTTCATATAATTTTGCTCTCCATCACTGTCCCTTAAGCTGAAAGTTCCCATCCCAATTTTCCCTGTGGATGAAACAAAATGTCTCTGTGATGTGTAAGAAGAGGCATCTTCACGCTCCCACCTGCACCGCACTGAGAGCCCTGGTCTCACCAGCTACCAAGTTTCCTCAAAACTTTTAGGAATGTAGCATCGTTGGTAGCCACATTCTGCTCACAGACAGGAAGCAAATCAGGACTACAAAAGTCCTGTGAATGGCACAGACAAATGGGCACACACATGGCCACGCATGCACAGACACCGAGCTGGGTAGCATAGGCTTTGCTTCTTTGGGAAACAAGGCTTAAAAAAAAAAAAAACCAAAAAAAAAACAACACGCAGGAAAACCCATGCACCCAGTATAAATCATAAAACAGCTTCCAGTCATGCTAGGATTTCTGAAACTGTTTTTAGAGCATTATGCTTAGGCCCAGCATTAGCTGAGGGTCTTGTTGCTCGTCTGAAACCATTAAGCTGTTCCCATCATGAACTCTCATCAACATCTGAACCCGCATATCCTGAACATAATGTGTCACCTTCCCTACTCTTGGGAAATGAAGTCCTCCAATGAGCGCTACAGGGATGAAATATGGGTTGCAGATGTTGAACCAGGAAAGGGCACAGAAACAAGTTTGCGAAGCTGAAATACAACTTCCAAAACCTGTTTCCCTTTGACATTTCAGTCAGCTGTTCCACAAGTCTTTGGGGAAAAAAAGGACTGCTGTTTCTTCCCTTCTCCTTCCTCCTTCCTTTTTAATTTTATATTTTTGGACTATTATTTATTCACAATTATCTTTAATTATTTGTACTCTGTGCTTTAACATCTGCATATGTTTTGGAATTCATCTCCAAAGTTTAGCTTTGTCCTCACTTGTTGACATGTGGCAGCCTTAAATAGATCCGCTGAGGTGCAGGCAGGCAAAGTGCTGGGCTATTCTGGACGCTATGCATTCGTTTGTTTTAACTGAAATTCATTTTTTTATAGGGAACAATTCTAGTGGATACTGAAGGACACAGCTGGGCAGGTGTGGCATGCATCCAGGGCAGGGGAAGGCTCTTAAGCCACTCAGGTCTGGCCACTCACGCAATCCAAAAGCAGGAGTCAAATTGAAGCCATATTGAGCAGAGCAGGCGCTGGATCCCAAGCAAGTCATTAGCAGGCTTTCAACTGACTTTGAAGCAGGTCTTTGAGACTTAGTCTATTTTATATGGCGGAATGTGGAAAAACAACCACCAAAGCTTGTAAAAGAGAGGGGAACAAAGCAATGCTCCTGTGTGCCTGCCAGCCCCCGCTTCCCAGCCCCTTCCGTGCCTGCAACTGGCCGGGCTGCACCCATTCCCCCCTTGACTCCTGTAATTTTCTGACCAATTGAAGCACAACCTGTAACTTCCCCCTTTACATCACCCATGAATTCAAATGCCTCCTAATTTTAGCTGCACCTTGTAAATCCAATGGAAGTGATTGTTTGATCAAAAAGCCTCGGACTGGCTCCCGGAGGAACTATTCCTGTCGTGAGCAATACAGCTGACATCAGAAATAGGTCCCTTTGGAATAAACCCGCAGGCACACACCCCATACACTCTACACATGAGGACACACTCACACGCACACCCACATGAGCTAAAGCTACACAAAAAGCTGAAGCTGCAGGTATGAGCTATGTTGGCGTGCGTGCAGCTTCCATATCGTACACGCACATATTTCAGCCTCTGTCCATCTCACAGACAGTTCTCTCTGGACAACTTCACACTTTTCTAAATAAAGGGCATTTAAAAATAGCTCTCCAGGTTGCAGTGCCCTGAAGGCTCCCTTGAATAAAAAAACCTGATACACATCAGGGGGATTGAGGGAGAAGGCGCTGCCTTTCCATCCTCGTGGCCCGTGACACACACAGAAACGTCAGCAGTCGGTACAGGTAGCTGGAGGCTAATGTTTATTTTGGCATCTGCCAAGGTGACTTTGTTGTTGGGATCGGGGCTTGGCCAGCATACTGTGCTGGTAGGACGGCATCCAGACCAATGCAATAAGCTGTGTCTTGAGGGAAGCCAAAAGAAAAGACCACACACAAGTCAGGGTTGGTGCCTGGATTTTACAGGAGGGTGTGGGGGTTTTTCTTCCTTTTTTTTTTTTTTTTTTAACTTCTTTTTTTTTTTTTTTCCTTTTTGTGAAAATACTTAGGACTTGGGAAAAGATTTGAGTCATTATGAAAATGTAATTCTATCTCACGATACAGCTGTAGTGAACCAGGGCAGCTCGGTCTGGGGAAGTCAGCAAATCAGGCTCCCTGATTAGGAAGCAGGGAGGCCTTTGGTCAACTTTAAAGAAAATAGACTTGTTATGTTTGGCACATTTTACCTGAGAAATGTTGTCTCTTTAATGCTGTCTTATATCTGATTGTCAGGCAGTGGGACAGCTCCTGCGAGAGGGGCAGGCTCTCAAGAAGACTCATAGCTGTGGCTGGGAGGGATCTGTGGCTGCTATAGGCAGAAGGAGCTGTTAAGATGATTTCTGGCTATCACAAACCCTTGCCCAGGCTGAGAGGGAAGGTTAACTTTTACATGGTATGAGTTGCCTACAGGAATCTCTCTCCCTCCAATGACATGCAGAAGAAAAATCCTTTTACTTGTCTCATCTGTCAGCTAAAAGCAAAGCAAAACACGCCCCATGATATTTACAGGTTGGGTTTTAAACAACTGGCTAGTGTCCCTCCTCCCTGGTGAATCACTGCTATTGATTTAATGAGCTTTAATGCAGCATGCAAACAGTGAAAGTCAGCCCAGCCAAAACCATTGAAACCACTGGGAAATCCTCAGGTCTTTGCAGTGGTGTTGTCAGCCCATAACAATGATGGACAGAGACTCTTTGGCAGCCCAGTTCGGGGGCAAATAAGAAGAGATTTGCACAGTACTTAGCAGCTCTAAGTGACTCTCTATGAAAAGGAGCAACAGCCAAGGAGACAGTGAGGCGGTGGACTTTAAATTATTGGAGAAAGTGATCGTTTCCCTTCATTCTTTACTAAAGAGGCTCCATTTGAACTCCTTTGGACAGTTATGGGCCCCCAGTATAAGACAAAGTTAGGGCAGGTGAAGAGGAGTCAGCAGAGAGACACTGAGATGGCCAGAGGGCATGAATGCAATGTTCAAGGAAGGGCTGAGGCAGGAGGTAGGGCCTGAGACCTCCACCAGCTTCAGAGCATAAGAGGAAGACTGGTGAACAACATGCTTTATCAGGAGGAAACTGTCTTCCCAGACCCATTGGACAGATTGTGCTGAATTCCACTGGAGAACTGCCAAAAAGAGGATTTTGGGGATCTGGTTCTGTTTCATGTCATGACAGACCCTCACAGAGCCTATATCTAGGTCTCAGTCTTGTGTTTAGCCAGGAGCCACCTCTCTAGACTTGCCATCCACTCTGATCTCAAAATCTATGGTGAGCCTCCTTTCAGAAATGTCCTCTCAGAAACCTTCCCATGAAGACTTCTTTGACTAGGATCAAACTCTGATCATCAACTGCTCCACATTTCTCAGAAAACAAGACTAAGCTAAAGTGGTTTTCATCTGACAATAGATACTATCCACTGTGAGGAGCTGCTTTATTGTCACTATCTTCCACGGCAGATGTCTCAAAATGGGAAGAATGAGAAACATGATAAAGCCCAGGATGAGGGAGACAGAGGTATCAATTGACTTTTGAATGCTTCTTTATTCAGTTACATTTAATAGTGGAATTATCGGACTAGGAAAGCTTCCAGGCTGTGAATCTCTCAGTATATTACTCTTCAGGGCCTTCATCACTTCCAGTCACAAACAACAAGACTTCTCTTGGTGTTTTGGAGTTTCTCTAATCCGTAGTTGCGATTGCTTGCTTGGTTTTTAATACTGCATATGACCAGACTGAGATACTAACAACTTTCCATCCTTCTCTTTCCTGTCTAATTTTACCTGAGTAGTCTGAAATGTCCGTCACCTGAGGGTACAAAAATGGTTGCTGATAAAGCTGACTGTACATATTTCCATCTGTTGTTTCTTGCACTCAGACATTCTGCCTGTTTGGAGTTAATTGTACCTTGGCTTTACTTCTCGTAAAGGACCCAAAGGACCTTGACCTTTGGCGCTTATGCAGCTTTTTTAGTGTAGTCTTATGCACATGGATTATGCAGTATGTATGGAGAGGAAGTAGTTGACTGAACCTGGCTTTGGAAGTCATGAACTCCAGAGCATGCACTGCGATCTGAGGAGACCCTAAGTATTTAGCGTTTCTATCTCGTCTCGTGAGTATCACCATTCTGGTACAAAACACCTACAGCCTTAATCTACCCTTGGGTGAAATGAATTCTCTCATAACTGTAGTTTAGCCTCAATAATTGTATGTGCTGTAGACACTTGACACGGTGGGGTAGATTTAATAAACCGGAGCTGCATAGACCATTCCTGTGGTTTAGCTTTAGAACCTCTCTATCGAAAACTTAGGAAATGAAGAGTTAAAAAGGAAATCCACATGTGTTTATAGCCAAACGGACTGTAATGAATGTGTGAAATGAATTACCAAGGAAAGCCATTGTTAAATTATGGTTTAAGCATCAAGGCCAGTCAAAAAACAGATTGAATAAGAAAATGAAAGAGGTAAGGTTCAGAAGGTGAAAGTTACAGGCAGCTGACGGGCTTGTCAGAACCAGCATCCTTCTTCCCAAAAGTGACTGATGGTTTTTATCTCAGTTAACATGTGTATCCTCTCAGAAAGAGAGCAGACCACCTATGTGATGCTGAGCTTCCCCTCCACATGCATAGATGTGCCCATACAGTTACAAGTAGAAGGCTGTGTGGTCTAGGATTTCAAGGGAGAAATAAAATTTGGATTTGAGATCCTGAGTTTTAATCCCAGTGGTTCCCAAAGGCTCATTGCACCAAACCTGAGAAAGTCACTTGCTTCTAGCTGCAATTAAGGAATACGAGACCTTTGGGGAACCATGTTTTCTATTGAGTAGATCTTTCTTGTTTACTTGCTTCTTTCTACAGTGGGTAATAAATGTAAAATAGGCCTATTTAGATGGTTCATCTTTATATTTCCATTCATTCACTCGTTTGTTTGCTTGCTTTGCCAAGTGGTCCAGACCCATTAAGAATGGCTTGTTCCTGAGGGCCTGCAAATAATCACAAAAAAATTTTAAAAAATATTTTAAGAGATGCCCAGATTCATGTACAAAATTCCCCCCTGAAGATTTGGCTGCTGCTCCTTGTGAGCCAGCTCCAGATCTCACAACTGCTGCAGCCTTGTATCTTTGTCCTACTTGCCCAACTTCCCAGGAGACAATCAGAGCTGCTCGCCCGAAGTCCTGGGCTCCTTGTTGCTAACGGCTAAAACCTTGTGCAAGTCCCAGCCAAAGGAAGGTAACAGACATCTATCACAGTTTTATGCTAAGGCAAGCTTATTCCCCTTCAGTGCTTTCTCCAGGCTAGTTTTGAAATAGCTGAGCAGTAAGAAATTTTTATCCTCACAGATTATATGGTTGCAGACTGATGGAATCTTCTTGCCCTGGCTTAGCAGTGTACTCTTGTTATTCCAAGCTGTCCTTACTCCAGTTTTACCTTATTTTATTGAAATTGATGGCTTCCAGAAATGTACAGGTGGCTTGCCTGACCAACATACAACCGTGGCTCTTGGGCATGCTGAGGTTCATAATATGTGAGAGTCATACTGGAGGTGGAGATGGTGCCAGGCTTGTTTCTCCAGTGGAAAGGACAATTGTTTCTCAGGGCACTTTTTTGCATCATGCAAAATATAAATTTCTTCAAAACTTTCAGCCGTGGAAGAAAGAATGTTTTTCTAACTGAAAACATGAAAACTTTCCATTAAATGCCAGATTGTGTGATACAAAGCACTGATGTCCCTCTGGCCACAGCTGCTTCTGTTTAGTCATAGTGTGAGCAAAGAGACACTCAAATAACACATTTGCACTGGAACAGCCCTTGCCATAACTTGCGTTACTACAGCTGGACTCACATCAAAACCCAATGCACCGTGTGGAAAGCAATTACCCACTGCAAAATGGTGGAATGAAAAGCACTCTTCAATATCCCCTTTCTTAATGGCGCTGAACCAGATCCGGCAACTCAACAAAATACTTGAGACACTTTGTCTCCTCCCCCCCCGCTCTTTCTTTCCCTCTTTTCCTGTGTTGTTCAAGCTGCATCGGAGAGATACAACCAGGGATACTAAGCTGAGAGCAATTTTACCAGAGCTTTTATCGGCCCGTCCAGGTTCTCAGCTGGCCTGGCAAGACTTGTGTTGCTGCTTGTAAAACTGTGAGGATCCTGGTTAGGGGCCACATTGCACTAATTTCCAGGATATAAACAGATATTGTGAGACCAACCATGAGATATGGGGAGGATTCAGCTAAGCTTCTTGCACGGACTTTGGGGCCCAGCTGGTGGCCAGACGTAACCCGGCCACATAGTTTTGAATCTGGGAAGGGATGAGTTGGGGAGCTGTGGGAGCAAGGACTACAGAACCCATGGCAGAAAAATTCACGATGATGTGGGGCCTATTAAAAGACATGAGTAAAATAAATGTTCGAGGTCCCGTTTTGCAAAACAGGTGCTTGTTTTTCTCCAGCAAAACACATGCATGAGAAAACAAATCACCGGGGACCAAAACGAACAGCCTTGTGATGCAAAGGAGGGAGTCTGCCGAAAACAGCTTTGCATTTTCAAGTGTGTCCAATGAAGTGCCTTATTTGGGAGATGCAGTCTGTCAAGTTCAAGAGAAATTAGATCATTGATTTTCTGCTGCAGGAAGCAAAGCAAGATTTCTC
>KL276562.1:0-17481 GCA_000699545.1 Podiceps cristatus | reverse complement strand
GCGTGTGTTTGGGGTGGGGGGGGGGAGGAGTTGTTGGGTGTTTATTATTGTCATTCATATTTTTCCTAGCTGTTAAAATTTATGTCAAAGTACAGTACCATTTGTAATCCAAATAATTAAATAATTTGCAGTTTCTTTTTTTTTTTTTTCTTGAGTTGTTCCCTTTTTTTCATACCACTTTGTAGGCAAGAACCCCACCTTTGGAATAAAACATCCTGATTCAGTAGCTTGGGGTCTTAGGCTCTGGTTTTGCTGCCTTGAATTCTTCTCTATCACCTATTGGCAGGTTGGAGGGCCAATGCCTCATCAAAAATCTACACCTCATGCTAGATGATACATGACCTCACTGAAAAGGTAGTCCCTGCCTCAAAGAGATTGCAACCTACCCACACAAATCTAGGCTATACGAGTGGGCACCAACAAAGCAAAGAGCACACAGAAGTAGTACTCCACATGGCAAGATATTCTGGTCACCCACTTTCAGACACCCATCCCTGCTGTCCTTCACTGCTGTCACCTCAGTACGCACCATGAAAACACTCAGATTTCCCATCCCATGGCAACTGCTGGTTTGCCAAGGTGTACTGCCTTGATGCAGTCTTCCCCAAAGGACAACGCTTGTAGCACACCAGCCGGTGTAGCACAACAACCTGATGGGTGTCAGAGCACATGCCACCCATCACAAGGGATAACCCGGGATGGTAATTTGCAGGGCATGCAAATTATTCCTCACCAGCTGAGCTGTGGTAACTGCCTGGCGCACTTATGAGGTGGATCTGCTTTTCCTGAGTCACTGTGGAGGCTGTGGCTGGTCGACATCAGGGGTCTCTCCCCACTGAGAAGTGGCTATGTGACAGGTTAGGGAGGGCCAGAGCTAATGAAGATCTAACCAGTCCGTGGAAGATGCAGGGCATGAGGATTACAACTCTGCACCCTGAGGTGGATATTCAGCAGTTTTGGGGACAGGGCACAGAGCAAAGAAGAGGAGCTTGTCTCAAAAGCTGCATCTGAGAAGCACTGTTGTAGCGAATACATGAGGAGTCGGGGGAGGTTAAAAGGGGAGCGTGCCGGGAAAGGAGAAGGAGCTAGCGAGGAGTGCAGCGAACAAGCGCGCTAATTGCAAGAGCAGCAAGGAAAATCTGACAGGGAAAGGAGTCGAGGGGAAGCTGGAGGGGCCCCGTCAGCCTGCTGCTGGGTCGGGTGCAAATGGCTTCAGCAGAGGCAGCTCACAGCTGTAAGGAGCAGGTGCAAGGGCAGACGAATGCTACCCTGAACCTGGGGAGAAGGCTGTAGGCAGGAAGGAAACCAGTTTTCCCAAGCTCCAAACAACAGCACGCGAAAGAGGGAGAAGGAGGGAGAGCAGCGCTCAGATGGAGGAGAAACAGCTCTGTCACTCTCCACTTCAGAAGCATGATGGGCAGATGAAAGATGAATTTACTTCAGCCAGTCCTGTCAGAGGTTTCTGAGCTGTGGGACTTATCAGCTGTCAGACCAGAAAAGAATAAGCTAAACAAAAAGCTTTCACAACCCTCATTCCCAAATCTGTGCGTCAGTGTGCCAGGAAAAATGATTTCTGGCCTTTTCTTCCCTCTTTTTTTTTTTTTTCCTTTTTCTCTGCTACTACTAAATGCTTTTTCCTTTCTCTCACTGGACAGCTGGAGGGAATCCAGACGGCTGCTGTTCTTGTGGCTGCACGCTGAATGCAATGGGTGGAGGCTAGCAAATGGATTTCCAAGTAGCCAAACACAACGGTGGTGAGAGGCAGTCCCTGTGTGGGTAGCAGAGGGTTTTCTCTGGACAGAAATGGCAGGGGCAATGGCAGTGTGGACATTCAGGGCTTCCTGTCTCTTCATTCTCCCATTGTCTACTTTGAAACCTTCCGCTCCTCTTCCCCCCGTCCACCTCCTTTCAAGGGCCAGCCTGTTCAGACGGGTGCCACCACACAAAGCCCGGATGTCTCCGCACAGCAGTCTCACTGGTGGATTCAGTTGATGGCTAGTTCTAATTAATTCCTTTTAAGCTGAAGTCTGTAGGTAATTGCCAGTCCAGATACTCTTGACTAACTCAGATGAATACCCAGGACCGGGATGGAAGAGAAGGAGGTAAAAGAAGAGCTCTGTTGTGCTAAACCAACACTCCACTGAGGCCCCGGAATCAACCAGTAGACCTACAGGACTCCTGAGGACTCTTCCAATTGAATTATCCGATGATCCAGTGTTATGTCTTCTCTGCAAGAGAGGCCTGGAGCAGGTCATTAGGGAATAGACTTGCATGGAGTGGTCCTTCTTTGCATGGTTCATGTCTCAGCAGATAAAACTCACACAAGCACCTCCGAACCACAGGCACTTAGCCTTTCAACCATTCCTGAATCTTCTGATGGCATTTTAAGGTGTGCCTAGGTTATTTTCTAGGTTATTCCTCTTTTAGTGTCCAAGAAGGTCTGAGGAGCAGGGTTGGAAGAGCAGAAAACTGGCTAACAGCTTGACCTAATGGTAAGTCTGGCTTGAAGACAGTAACCAAACCTCACATTCTTTGTCCACCAGAAACAAAAGGGTCATGCTTCTTTCCAGTTTATCAGGGTTTCATGGGTTACTAAGCATCATCTAAGCTATTATATCAGTCTACATCAACAGCCTTAGCTGTAGCAAACACACGGGAGTATGGCAGGCCATAGTATGTGAAAGAAGGATCTAAGCTAAATTGCATTACTCTGTGCTTGCTTCAGGCCAACAGGAAACAGCCAGGTGGTTCCTTTAGCTCTGTTGATGCCCGGTAACTTGGTGTGTTCTTTATCATTTGATTGTGACCATCACACTCACCCTATGGACTTGGTTGACATTTTCCCTCCCTTGTTTTCCTCTTCACTTTGGCTGTGTCTTCGCATCCTGTCCCTGGTTTGTTTCTGTCAATTCTTTAAACAGCTGCTGGGTTCTGCTCCAGAGGTGGCTGCATTCCAGCAGTGGGGAATGTAACCCCTGACATATGGGAGAGCCGGTGCCGTGTGTCAGGAGCTGTGGAAGCTGAGAGATGTGACACATCTAGGGTCAGCTTGTCAGCGCCGTGCAGCCCCAAGAGAGGTCCCAGTTTGGACATCCATTTTATTATTTTCCCGTGCCTCAGTCTGGTTTCTAGCAACAGTTCCTTGTGTTCATTTCCCAGCCCATAACTGAGTCACCCCCTCCAAAAATCTCAGCAGTTGCCATACACTGGACGGGCTTCACACATGAAATCCTATGCTGGAAATGACCCTCAGTCATCAACTGCAAGCAGCACCAGGGAACAGAGCGGCTGAGCGTGATCCCGGTGTCGAGTATCCAAGCAGCTGGGATCCTCTTTGCTTTCCCCATGCGGTGTTAGGGAGAGTCATGCTGCATTTGCCACGCTGGGTTGGGTCCCCATTTTCAAAATACTTTCTGGGCTTCTCAGGAATCTCCCTCTGGCTCCCTCATTCGTTGGCAGGCTCTTCCCCACATCCCTTTCCTTTCTCTCCTGCGGTCAGCTGGTGCCAATGCGCTTCAGAAAGAAGGGCACCTTGACCCATTCGCTGCTGCCCCTTGTGTCCAGCAGGCTCCAGTGAGTATGAAGCCTCCTTTGCTTTTTCCCAGGACAGAAACTGGACATTGGCTGTGCAAGAAGACATCTGTGGGTTTGCTGTATTTATTTTTTTTCTCTGCTGTTTCATAGGCCATCTTCTGAGTTCTCATGGATGAGCAGTGGTCCATAAGAACTCAGCTGGGAGAGTCGGCAATAGAGAATCATAGAATCATTTAGGCTGGAAAAGACCTCTAAGATCATCAAATCCAACTGTTAACCTATCACTGCCAAGTCCACCACTAAACCATGTCCCTAAGCACCACATCTACATGTCTTTTAAATACCTCCAGGGATGCCAACTCAACCACTTCCCTGGGCAGCCTGTTCCAGTGCCTGATAAACCTTTTGGTGAAATTTTTTTTCTAATATCTGATCTGAACCTCCCCTGGTAAAACCTGAGGCCATTTCCTCTTATCCTATCACTTGTTACTTAGAAGAAGAGACCAGCCCCCACCTCGCTACAACCTCCTTTCAAGTAGTTGTAGACAGCAGTGAGTTCTCCCATCAGTTCCCTTTTCCCCAGGCTAAACACTCCCAGCTCCCTCAGCTGCTCCTCCTAAGGCTTGTGCTCCAGACCCCTCACCAGCTTCGTTGCCCTCCTCTGGACACGCTCCAGCACCTCAGTGTCTGTCTTGCAGTGAGGGGCCCAGAACTGAACACCGCACTCGAGGTGTGGCCTCACCAGTGCCCAGTACAGACGGATGATCACTTCCTTTTTTTCTAATACAATATAGCATATAGGCTATGACTCCATTTCCCACAACCCAATTCCTTCCATGCCAGTACTAACCAGTATCAGTATCATGAGCCCCAAAGCTCCACATCCTGCTCACAAGCTGTGGACAGTGATGCTATTGGCATGGAGGAACATCCTGTATGATAAGAGGGCCAAGAGCATGGCATGTACAGCAGAGCTGAAGCCACTGCATCTAACAGGAGCTTTTCTTCTCCTCACTGACAGCAGGAGAACATGAGTCCATCGAGCTCCACCCTTCAAGCAGAGAAGCATCTGGCACAGTTCCTTTCCTTTAGCCAATATATTGCCTCTGCTTCCACTTCCCTCCAGAAAAGCTCTTTTCAACAGCTGCTTCCAAGGACCCTCTGCTCTGTCCTCTCTCCAAGCTGTTCAACCTAGCCTCACCCGTAAAGCTCATCATCAGTTAAGCCTCAGAGAACCTCATCTGCTTCTCCCCAGGAGCTGCATGGCCATTTCAATGGATAAAGATCCCCACTCCACTGAAAGATCAGCCTATAATCAGGACACTTAGGGCACACTTTGTAGCAGACTCTCATAAAAGCTGTTGCTGACCTCAGCTCAGCTTGAGGGGAGAGGAGTGAGAAGGTCTTCAGCTCAGCCCACAGAACAGGTCCCAGTGCCATTCCTTAAGCCCAGGAGCAGATTTTGCTTGGATGATCCCAATGCCATGACACGTAGCAGAGAAACAAGCCTCTACAGCAAGGTCAAATGAAGGTTTAAGCTCTGTGCACCTAGAACATGATCTAAATTGCTGTAAGCCCAACAAGTATCGTTTTACTGGCCAAGAAGGATTGTCATCCCCAAGCAGTGGGGTGGCAACCCACCGAAATGATGTGGGGTGGGGATCCAGTTATCCAAAATGGAAGAATAGAACTTTTTTTTCTTTTCACGAGAGCAGGATTTCTTGTCATCATGTTCCCTATGCTTCATTTCTGTCCTTTACCTGGAATAGGGGAGATCAAGACAGCCGATGTGTACCTTAGCCTGTAACAATGAGGACATTTCTTTAAGGATGAGAAAAAAATTCACATCAAGTTAAAAAGGAGAGACTGTTGGAAAAGCCCAAAGTACAGCTGTAAACCAGAGGTACAAACATGTTCCCAGCCTCCAGGAACAACCCAGGGGGAAAAACAGGCAGGCAGAGAACCAGGAGTCACACATGGGCACTCTGCACTTTTAGCTATCCACCGCCTACAAGTGCCACTAAAACCCAGTCCATCAAACTTTTTACAGCAGGAAGAGGAAACCTGTGCCTAGCCAGAGCCATTCCTAGGGAAATTTCCACTTGAGCCTCTCATCCAATGAACCAGCACAGCCTCTTCCTTCACATTATTCGCTCATGTAATACCTCTACAAACTTGGCTCCTTGCTTACTTCACTTCCCTCTGCTCGTTCCCCCACAAGATGGGTGGCAAAGCCCTAAGCTCCAAAGATAATGCTGTGCCAAGGCAGTTAGACACGGCTATGTCTGAAGACAGAACACTTCTCTCTGATTCTCAGCGCTATCGTCTGAATTACTCATGGCTTGCGTGGAGATAGGACTTCTCAACTTTATGAAACAGGACAGGGCTTTTGCTCACCCAGGGAAGCTGAGGCACAATAGAACCTATCCAATCTGCTCCCCACAGCACCTAAAAATAGACTTGAAAGCCTACTGTGACGTCAAAGTTCAAGAGAGCAATTGAGAGTTTCTGCCATCAGAACTTGAGGAACTTGAATCACATCCAGGGATTGCTGGAAGGGCTAAGGGTTGCATTCAAGGCCCTCATACCCTGCCCTGCTGTCTCAAACATAATAGACCTGGAAGGCTATTTCCACCTCCTGTACACTGTTATATTCAAGTGCACAAGGAGAGGCATAACTTCAAGATGGCCATCCCACCAAACAGAAGCACCTCTGGTACAAACAGAGGTGGTGTATTGGGTTTGTGTGGCAAGGTAGCAGGGGGGCTGCAGGGGTGCCTTCTGTGAGAAGCTGCCAGAAGCTTCCCCCATGTCCAACTGAGTCAATACCAGCAGCTCTAAGACGGACCTGCCGCTGGCCAAGGCCAAGCCCATTGGCGACTCTGGGCTGGGTAGCATCTCTAGGGTAACAGAGTTAGGAAGGGGAAAAAAAAAATGTTGGGTCTTGCAGCTGGAGAGAGGAGTGAGAAGATGTGAGAGCAACAACCCTGCAGACACCCAGGTCAGTGAAGGAGGCAGAAGGAGCTCCAGGCGCTGGAGCAGAGGTTCCCCGCAGGCCCCGGTGCAGCCCATGGTGAGGCCGGCTGTGCCCCTGCAGCCCAGGGAGGTTAATGGAGGATCAGAGACCCACCTGCACCCGGGGAGGACCCCACACTGGGGCAGGGGGATGCCCAAGGGATGCTGTGACCTTGTGAGAAGCCCACGCTGGAGCAGGCTCCTGGCAGGAGCTGTGGTGGCCACGGTCGGGGCCCAGCGGTGCTTGAAGGGCTGCGCCCGTGGGAGGGACCCACGCTGGGGCAGGGCGTGAGGAGCTGCAGCCTGTGCAGACCCACTCTGGAGCAGCCTGTGGGAAGGACTCACACTGGGGAAGTCCATGGAGGACTGTGTCCCGTGGGAGGGACCTCAGGGTGGAGCAGGGCAGAGTGTGAGGAGCCCTCCCCGAGGAGGAAGGAGCGGCAGAGACAGCATGCGATGGACTGACCACAGCCCCATTCCTCATCCCCCTGCGTCGCTCGGGGTGAGGTGGGAGAGAAATCAGGAGTGAAGTTGAGCCCAGGAAGAAAGGAGGTGTGGGGGGAAGGCATTTTTAAGATTTGGGTTTATTTCTCATCATCCTACTCTGACAGGCAATAAATTAAATTAATTTTTCCCTAAGTCGAGTCTGTTTTGCCTGTGACAGTAATTGCTGATGCTCTCCCTGTCCTTATCTTGACCCATAAGCCTTTTGTTATATTTCCTCTCCGCTGTCCAGCTGAAGAGAGGATTGATAGGGTGGCTTTAGTGGGCATCTGGCATCCAGCCAGGGACAACCCACCACAGATGGAAAAGAAATATAAAATCAGTCAGAATTAGCTGGAAGCTCTTCTGGACTAAAAGGCTGGGTGGAGAACTTTGCATATGCCAAAAAAAAACAAAGAAAGTGAGTAGTGGCACCTGTGGCTTATCTCAGAATTGTCTTTATACTACTGGAGCACCTGCAGATAAAACACAACTCAGCATCACAAACTAGCAACAGAAGCGTTGGTGATACAAACATGATAGCATTATACCTACAGCAAGAATAAGAGGCTGAAACTACTAAAGGAAAAGTGTAAATTGAATCTATCAGCACAAGCCACAAGCTGCTGATCTGTGTTCCCTACAGCAATGATGAAAACATCATTGGGGGTCACTGCCAAGTATGTGCAAACCCTTGCCAGAAGTAAAGGTGGTGCTGTAGAGTGATGCACCTGTAGTGGTGTCAGTGCTATAGAGTTTTTTCTCACCCATGAAGGAACATGCCATTTTACACCAAAGGATCAGAAGGTTAACTGTGTACGGTTATTGCAGAGTCTATGAGAAAACAACAAACTACAGCACAACGCTATTCTTGTCGTGGAGCCAAATGGCAGCAACTTCTTTCCTTGCCAATGCATTCAAGCCTACCTCTACAGGACTGCTTTCTTGGGACAGAAAGTTCAAGCATGGTATTAGACAACCAGAGACGTTGTGGATTTTGGTTTGGTTTAGTTTTGGTTTGGTTTTGGGGTTTTTTTTGGGGGGGAGTGGGAGGGGGGGTGGGATCTTGTACTAAGCCAACACAAGAATATATTGCAGCTTATGCATTGTTTTTCCTGGCTTGACTTTATGTTGGCTTATCAAAGTTTGAACATCATCACCTGCCAGGATGGAGGAGATGTTTTCACAGATAGATCATCTAATTTATGTTATTATTTCCTAGGTTCATGGATTTTAGGACCACTGCAATAAACTGTTCCAGTTTCATGAGTAGTACAGACTGGAATCAAGAAGGGTGTAAAATTTCAATACTGTCACAAGTAGGTTAAGAGCACGTCTCTACAACTGCAAGAGGGTATTACAGAGGTCTAAACAGAGAAGACGGATAGCAGATGATTGTAGCTTGGCCCTCATAATGTCAGGCTGAAAGGAGACAGGCTCATAACAAAGAAAATTAAGCGCTTCATGTAATGTGCCATTGAACAGTTCAGGTCTGGCACCAAATGTTGAGGAAACAGAAAGCTTGCATGGACTTAAAACCTGAATGGACAGATTAATGGAAAACAATCCATCACCTCTGAGCCACCAGATGCTGGGAGAGTTACCTGTGAAGCATCATCCTTCCCCAGGCATCCACTGTTGGCCTCTGTCAGAGAGAGGGTTTGGGGCAGCTGGACTTTTGGTTTGATGTGGCTCAGTCTCTCTTACATGGAAACCGCTGACAGGCCACACTGAATTTTCAAGACTATCCTGAGCCTGAGACTAGTCTATTCATCTGTGTCTGTAGGCACATCTGCAAGCACGGTCCAAGGTCATACTTTACCGAATCTGGGGCTGCATGTGCTCCGTCAGGCTTGATCCCCGCTTCACCAGGAAGCAGCCCAACAGACATGAAGTGGGGTGATCTGGGAGCAGTTCATTCTCCCAGTTGTTCCCAAAACCACATTTTAGAGCAGCATAGACACAGCCCTGGAGACTTGTGCTTCTCTGTTTGAAGTACAAACCCTTCACATCAGTTGTCTTCCAGCCTTGGAAAAATACTTAAGGTACTTAAGTGTGAAACCGAGCGAGTCTCCCCCTTCGTCCCTGCCAGGAAGCACTCCAGAGGGGTGGAATTTGTTTTTCCGATTAGACTTCACGCAGCACGACCTTTGCCATCTCCAAGCCAGGTCGAGTTGATTAATGGGCTGTCGTCCCAGCACAATGAGGTCCAGAGGGGTGTGGGGTTGCTAGGACGTTCTCCTAACAGCTTCTGCAGGAGAATCACTTTTGGATCGCTCTGCACCATTAAGCAAAGAACCTGGGGGTCTTTAATTTATCAGGTGGGAAGTGAGGATAATTACTTTTCAAGCAGCCGATATACTCGATGTGCATTCACAGCGGAAGCAAAGCAGGGAAGTTGGGGGATTCAGACGCTGTTTACATTCCGGTGAAACTGGATCTCGGAGCTATTCACCAAGCTTGGGAAGGGAGTGTCGGACCGGGATGGAGAGGAGGACAAGCTGTTATATAGAGTGACTGACAGATTAATCTAATAGTCTGGACTCTGAGGCTCCACAGGTGTTCAGACCAGTGGTCAGACCAGCCAAATTTGCAGACAATAAATCCAAAACCTGCATGGGGCCATCGTGACTAATTTTGCTAGGGGCAACATCAGGTGTGTGATAGAATACAGGTCCCCCCCCTGCAAGGACTGAAAGGATCGAGTGAATATTGAAAGCATTTTGAAAAATGAATTTTTTTCCCCTCTCCTACCTCTATCTGGTTTTGATATTACACTTTACTGTCAGGATCTTCAGTCTTTACATAAAAATAAAGAGAATCAAAGCCCAAAGGGAGACGACATTTTCCCTTCTTCTGAGCAGAGGGCTGGAGTCATTTCCTGTCACAAGAAGACTGTAGTTACCGTTTATTTAACTTTCAGGGGAGAGGTTGAAAGCATCAATGTCAGATGATGGTCTCATGCAAGAGAAGCTTGTTTTACATCTTAGCCTGGCATCCAGGACCCCTCTCTGTTCTTTTCCAAAGGCGTAGCAGCAGTTTCACCAGTGACTGGTCTCGGGAACCGGGATGGATCAGCTGTACCCTGCCTGGGAAATCATTTGGGACAAGCATGCAGAGTGAGGGACGATGGATTCCTCCCACCTAACCAAGTCTGTCTTGGCAGGACCAGCGAGGCTTGCTGTCATGCCCAGGAAGATAACAGCTGGGAAGGATGTAGCTGAAAAAGAGACAATCTAAACGTGCTTTTAAATTCCTAGGGAAAAAACGTTCAGGAGCTGACATCTTTAGCAAGTAGGCAGATCTCTGTAGGAGGCACAAGAGGGATGGTCCAAACACAAATCCTTTATCTGAGAGGAAGAGTGACTGAAATCTTGCTGTGAATGATGCTAGTGAGCCTAGCATACAGCCTTTCCTCCCATCCAATGCAACCAGAAGACACAGAACAGTCAGTATTTTGAGACCTGGAGCCTCCCTGTATGCTGTCCCTCCCTTGGATACGGAAGGCTATCACTGAGTAAGAGCCCTTTCCCCTGCTCCAGGCCATCCCACGGGAGCCATGTAAACATCATAGCTCTTCCAGCCTTTAGGTGAAACCAACTCATCAATGATATCTTAATAATATTTAACAGATGCACACACCTCCCCTGAGCTCAATAAATACATTCTGGGCTCATCTCCTATCCCTCTTAAAAACACTAGTTAAAAGAACAGAAGGGAGGGAAAAAATAACCCCAGATTCAGCGCAGTGCTTTGCGGGATGTGGCTTGGGTCTCAGAGCCTTCCTCACGCTGAAACCCCCCGCGAGTGAAATATGTCTCACTTGGGGTGAGAGGTAAAGAGATGGTGATCTATCAGCTGCTAAAAGGCATCAGCACCAAGCAAGGAAGGGGAGAAGCAGACCCTGGGGGAACAGGTGGCGATCATTCAGCAGCACAGACAGCGGCACTAGTGGCAAAGGCATTTATGGAGGCCATCAATCCTTGTGTTTCTAGGTCTGGGCAGCCCATCAGCTGGGATCAAGCAAGAGTTTCCTCCCCTGCATCATGCAGCACTGGTGCCAAGGACCTGAATTATGATGCTGAGTAGTGTAGGGGAAAAGGGTTCCGTCTTTTGAAATATCCAGTGTTGGCTCAACATCAAAAACAGTATAACAGGCTGCATGGAACACAGGTCTGGGATCTCCAAATCTTGAAATAGTAGGATGGATGCAGGTAGCTGCAAGACAGTAGTATCTAAACACTTTGCATTTGTGTCTCCAGCACCGTGGGAGGAAAGTCCAGATGGATCATTACTCCTTTCTCTAGAGTGGCAGCAGAGGTCCACAGGGATCACAGGAGGCCCCTGAATGCCAAGGAAGCCCCCTAATTTCTAGCCTTCCCCCCCTCCTTTCCCCAGGATGGTGGAAGGAGTTCCAAATCCATGACAAAGACTGGGCTGACGGTGCCCCTTTCACCCATCGTCCTGCTTCCCCGTCTCCCACGACTGCCCTGTACCCCAAGCGTCGTATTATATGTGAGCTCTTCAGGCAGAGGATCGTGGGTTTGCTCTGTGCCTGTACACCTAGCAGCCAAAGCCATTCCCCATGCAGAGCTCAGAGGCACTAGCTCAACAGTACTAGAAATAATAATATAGCACAAGCACAGTGTAGTTTCAGTAAAGAAATAACCACACATGAGCAGGGGGAATTCAGCTTTCTGTTGGAAATAAAAGGGTAAAGCAAAGCTCTTAAGGCTAATGAAATTTTCCTGGCTGTCATCAGGGCTGAAAAAAAAAAAAAAATGGGCTTTTCCTGTTGATTTTGCTATTTCCTCAAGCCAGTAATTATTTCCTTCTCTTGCTTTAAGCTCTCACACCTTATCCTAGTAATCTCAAAGGCTACAAGGATCCCACTCTATTTATTGGAGACATTTTTGACAAGGTCCATTTAGACAGAGGAAACTTCTCTGTACTTCTGCATGGACAAAGTCATATGGGAAAATTATCAGTTCCTTTGGGAATTTGTATGGGCAAAAAGTAAAGTCCTGGTACGATGGCACTAGACCGGCATCTTTAACTTCCTCAGTCTTTCATTTTACTTAACAGTAAACTGTCATGTTTTCAGACGATTAGAAAGAGATGGGCATCCCTCCCCGCTCCCCAGACATGCAGATTGTTGGCCTCTGAATTTAATTGAATCATGAGCTTACCTGCTGTGCATCTGATAAAATGGGATCCTGATTTAAGACATGGGTCTTCCAGGGACCTTCACACACATCACGAATCATCACTATGCTACAAGAAGCTTTGGAGATTCAGTTATCACCAGTTATCTCAGTATTATCTTACAGATCCTCACCAGTTGTGGAAAATGCGATTAAGTATGGCTGGAGATAACATCTTGGCCTTTTTTTCTTCTGAATGGAGCAGCCACCTGGTCAAGGTAAGGGAATTGTGACCTCCACAAGGGCATTGAGAATGGGCATTAACAGTGCAAAATGGCCACTGACAAGTCAGAGAGAAAAACTCTGTGTTAAAAAAGATGCAAAGTATTTGTAGCCTAGTCAAGAGCTTTGAGCAAGCAGATGGCTTGACTGCAACACTACCAAGTCAGTTGAAATGGTTTCATGGCTGTGAACATCTTAGAGGAACCTGTTTGCAACACCCACCATGGTACATATGCTTAAATAACACCACTTGACCTGACAACTACACAAACAGAATCCCCTTTAGATGACCATCTTGTAGCACCTGTCAAAGATCCTCCTGATCCTCTAATGCAAGGTCTAAGTGAAAAGATGGGGAATCTAACACCACACCCACACGCTGTCTAACCCCACAGAGAAAACACAGTCAAAGTGAAATCCTTCCCAATCTGTCATCCACAACCAACCTGCCAGAAAGCAGCACATATCTGTAAACACACTGTGGGAAGGAAATGCATTGTTACTACACATTAAAATATGCTTCCATTAGGAGAGAGGACAGAAATGTGTTCGAGGCTAGCCAGCAGCAAGAGGGTCTCCCAAGTACGTGCTTCCTACAAGCCCTCAATCCTTTCCACTGTAAGCATTCGGCATGGCTTGAATCAATATTGCCAGTGCAAAATCTGTTCTTCATCAATGGCACAGCGTTAAGGCGAGCCTATGCTTTGCCTTGCCTTTCTGTTGGGATGGACGTCAATCGTCAGCTGCTAGGATCATGAGCTAATTCTCTGGAAGACAGCAATGAGGTTACTGGAGGCAGATCATTCATGTGGGAGTTGTTCTGCATTCGTCACTGGATGGAGGTGGATTTTTGCAATAGAATGTATATTTTACAACCTTTCTTTCCCTGGGTAATTGCTGTTCTGGTCAGAGCAGCAGAATTAGACAGCCTCACTCTGAACTTCTTTCTCTCCAGCTCCACCAGTTTAATTAACAAATGCTGAGATTCCCTAGTTATGTTCAGGGTCTAGCATAATAGGGCTTTGCTAATCACAAGAGCTTCTAAGTGTTATGTCAGTCGAAAATACTGTAATACTTTATCATGTTGGTGATTGCTCTTGGGGTTGGTCTGGATATTTTCAGGCTGGGATGCTGCTTACAGATGTGGAGCCTAAGTAGAGTGTCTACATGCAAGCCATGGGACTAAACTCCCAAATAATCAATGGAAATGTAACAAGTACTGGCAATACATGACCAGAAGCTGGCCAGATGACCAAACCTAGGTGTCTATTCTCTCTGTTTATAAAACATACAAATATATAGCTTAAAGAAAGAGAGGATGTGATGCCTAGGCTATCTCACAGATCTGTGAAACAAAAATATTGGCTAGATAGAGAAATGGCAGCAGAACAATTCTTTCCCACAGAAGACGTGATTCATCTGAGACAGAAGATGAGGTACTGTCACTGTAAATAAGGGCAAGATGATACACCCTGGGATAAGAGAACTTTGCCCATGTATTTGCCCTTAGTACAATGGACCTCAAAAATCAGCTGTATTGTTTATCTGAAAATGCAGGACAGGCAGAGTTCACTGGGGGGACAGTTCATTCATAGCAGAGGATGTTAAGTCACTGCTCTGAATTAACCAGTAATGAAAAGAGGACACCAGTAAGGACTGTTTGTAGGCATCCCTATGAAATATGCCAGGCATGAGATGGAAGAGATTGCTCAGTCCAGATCAGAGACACCTCCATCACCAAAGCTACCAGATCAAGCCTGCGAGCTCAGCCTAGGAAGGTGATCTACCCTTCCTTTCTCGAGGCTCCCCACCGTGATGGGGGAAAGCCATTTCCTTTTTGACTCTCTTTGCCTGGTCTATGAATTAAGATGCTGCTCTCCAGGGATATCCATCTGGAATGCATCTGACATATTTCTCCGGTGTTGCATTTGGCTCATGGGAATTGCCGTCCTCCTGAATCAGATCAGGGGTCCATCTACCCCATCTGCCTGTCTCCAAGAACAGACAACTCCAGATGCTGGAGGTGAAGCTGCAGGAAGCCCCTGTGGCCAGGAGTTATAGGATATCCTACCTAGGGAGATATTTTCCTTCACAAATCCTATTGCTGAATGTTAACGAATGGGCTGGAACGTGAGGTTTCTGCCTTCTCTAAGAATATGTGCCTGAGAGTGAACACAAGAAGTTGCTATTTATGGGTTACCCTCCCTCGGCTGAGCTGCTGTAAATAACTATATATGCCAATGGACTGCTCCTGCTGAGAGAGAAAACGTGTTAGCTTAGAACTCAATGAACTCCTAGTTCAACCCTGGCTCTTCCTAAAGAAATAAACTGCAGTAAAATAAGAGTTTGGCTCATGTTTGATCAGCCCCATCCATCTGAACACACCCCACTGTTCTGAATCAAGTATGCATTGAAGCAAGATCATACTGGAATTGCACAGCAAGTGAAACTGTGAGAGCTGGCTGTGTTAGGCACAGCGCTTTCACAACAGGGCATAAATCTTCTCTGAGAGCAGGAGGACAAAGGGAAGGTAAAAAGGAGAGGAAAAACAAGGTGCAGCTCTTATTTTCTATAAAGGACCCAGACAGAAAATACAAGCTTGAAGTCTTGACATGATGTGCTTAAATTCATATTTTTGTTTTACAGAGTGAAAAAAATAATAAAAGCCTTACATTCCACAGCAGCAAGTCAGGACAAAGACGAGACTGAAACCATGTCTGCAGGAGGAAAAACTGCAAAGATGCAAGACAGTTACCAAGAGAGAAAAGGAGCCAGCACTGTGGGGGTGTGAGCTGTACCTCCAGGGCTGACTACTGGGAGACTGACAGTAACCTTCCAGTAAAGGCCTGGTCCACAAAGCAGTGGGGGTGCCTGGATCCATGGGTTCCCACTGATTAATTCCTTGCTCTGCAAAGGACTTGAGTGAAGACAATATTCAGGAAATAGAGGGGAAACGCGCCTTCTGCAACTCCACGGACTTCAGCTTCAAAAAAAGTATGTGGAAATCAGTACAGTTCTTAACTGTTTGCATCTACTGTAGGGCATTAAATGGTCAAAATCTTGCCAGCAGCAGTGAGAGCAACGACCAGAGTTTCAGAGGGAGAGGTGTTATTGTCCTGGTTTCAGCCAGGACGGAGCTAGTTTTGTTTTCAGCAGCTCCTATGTTTTGGATTTAGTATGTGAAACACGGTGACAGCAGCTGCTGCTGTTGGTTGCTGCTGAACGATCAAGGACATTTTGCAGTATCCCAAGTTTTGCTGATGTGCAGGTGTAAAACCTTGGGAGGGGCACAGCCAGAATAGTTGATCTAAACTGGCCAGAGAGAGTGTTCTATACCATAGACGGCATGGCTGCTATAAGTGAGGGCTGGCCTTTGCCCCTGGCTCTGGTTCCTTGTTCAGTTCATGTTCTATCCATGTTCTCTTGTTTTTCCCTTTTTTTTTTTTCATTCAGGCCTGTTTGTTCGTCCATTCAGCTGTCTGTTCCCTCGCTCAATCTCTCTGGAACTTCCTGTTCTGGGATGGCTGCAGGGGAATATCCCTGCTCCTGGCTGCTGCTCGTGATGGGCTGTATTGTTTGTCGGGTGGTGAGAAATTGTACATCGTTCATTTTATATATTCTATTATCCTTATACATTATTATTACAACTAATATATTTTTATCTTTTTCTTTGCTGTCCTGGCAAAGTGTTTTTATCACAACCAATGAGTTCTCTTTCTCTCTGTGATTCTCCTCCACACCCCAACGGGTGGGGGGTGGGGGGGAGCGAGCGGCTGCATGGTCCGGTTACCGTTCGGGGTTAAACCACGACAGTTATGTACCTGATGGAGGAGGAAATGGTTAGGCCCGATACAGTGCTGTTGGACTCAATCACAATTATCTACCTTCTGCCAGTTCAAATCAGGCAAAACCAAACAACACAACTCTGTGTATTTTCGGATCCCAGCAAGTGTCCTACCCTTGGCACTACTGGATAGAGTCAGGCTAGCTTAGCCAGCAGGTAATGAGTAGCAAAGCAGGTCATTTGGCAGCCAGGATGACTGATGAATCCTGGGTTCCTATGGCTTTGTGCCTCGTGAGATATCACCCATCCCGATTAGCTGGTGTTAGAAAAGGCTGAGCACATGCCTTGACTTTCCCCAGACTTGGGCACTGAAGGAGTTTCTCTCCTTCAGCCAGCTGCTCATCTCACGATATGATCCTGTACACACGAAATGGTGTTAATGGGGGAAGAAAGACAAACCTGCACAGCGTAGTCTTGTTGCTTTAGGAAGCAAGGTGAACAAGAGATCAGCCCTCCCTGAAATGACTGCCTCTGAGAAATCCCCCACTCCTGGTCTACCTCTGAGACAGAGTCAACTCTACCGACCCTTGCCAGACAGACTCCCTACCCTGCTCTTAGAGACTGACAGGCTTTAAACATTTCCAGCCTTTCCCAGCAGCTTGTAACGTTTCAGTGTTATCTTGCTCACCTTAGGAGGAAAACATAAGACTGGATTGGATAAAGCCCTAAGCAACCTGACCTAACCTCGAAGTGAGCCCTTCTTTGGGCAGCAGTTTTGATTAGAGACGTCCTGAAGTGCCCTGCAACCTAAACTGTCCCAACCTAAACTATAGCCCTCCAAGGGGACAACCACCACTGGAGATGTGCCACGATGTTCCTGCTATCTGTATGCAATCAGGCAGTAATATGCTGACCCTCCAAACCCGCTGGTTTGATTGCTGAAAGACAGCTGCCTCCAGCAAAGGTGGAAAAGGCAGTCTCCGTTTGTTCGGTTTATTTAATCCTTCCCGAACTTGTGCCAATCAACACAAAAGAGCTTCTCTCAGCAGAAAAAAGAAAAAAAAAAGGGGAAAAAAAAAAAAAAAAGAAAGAAAATTAAATAAACCCTCATTCAAGGAGTTAACCATCCTGTCAGCCTAACGCTTGAAGCTCCTGAGGGCTACCTTGTATTTCATCTCTCCTCTTGCCTTTCAGACTCTGGATTTCTCTCCCCACCCCCTCCCACCACCATCCCTCCCC
>KL276560.1:6709-24465 GCA_000699545.1 Podiceps cristatus | reverse complement strand
TCCATGATATCACCTCGGGAGCAAAACTGGGGAGGACAGGGACATATGACTTTTCTTTATCACAGGGGAATGTGTTCATACACATATCAGGTATCATAGCTGGCCTACACGGATTCGGGTGCAGTGAATAACTGCTCTATCCTGGAAGGAAACAGAGAATAAAAACCAAGAAGTGCCCCTTATTAAACCAAAAGGATGACATTAGTAGGACCAAATTGTATACACCCTAAAAAAGTAGTGACACTTTCTGATTTAATGTCCAATCCTATAAGACGTTCACAGCCATGCTACTTTAGACCATTACCCCAGTACTAACACTGAAAAGTAATTAAAAGAAATAAAATCCAGAGAAGAAAACGCATTACTTGCCTCTTTCTTTTATATTTGTAGTGGTGAATAGACCTCTAGTGGCAACAGTAAAAATATCCTATCAAGAAATAAATAAATTCTTTGGTAAAAAAATATGCTGTAGATAAAAAACACCTGAACAAAGGTGAAAGTGAGGAACAGATACCTTAAGTAATCAAACGTAAGATTTTTGCTTGTGAATAACAATGTCATATTTATCTCTGTGTGCTATTAATTGTCCAGTGATCTTTGATGGTTTTGCCGGAGCAAATAATAGTGCTATTTGTGAAAAATAATGGAAAGTTTCCTCCTAATAGCTGTAATTCATTTTGTGCCTCTGTGGGGTTTTTTTGTACAATTGCATCAAGATCAGCTTTTGTTTTTGAAGCTGACCTTTTTACCTTTGAAATATGAAAGAGTCTGAAACAGCGCGGAAGATGAGTAAAGATTCAATCATATTCAGGGCAGTAGGACAGCATTGCAGAGTTGCCCAGTTGCAAGACTTTGTGTACTTTACAAACCCAGATGACTGAAGTGGGGAAAGGTTAAAATAGATAGAAAACTAGGTAAAAAGACGTTTTAACTCCAACTACTTCTTCTTTCCTATCATTGCAGTAACACATGATTTTCTCATTAAGAACAGGATTGGCCCATGAATTCATCTAATCTATGGCACTTTGAAGATAGGCAGTTTACGTGTCCTTTCCAAAAGAGAATCAGAAATTTAAAATCTTAAGTCCTATTCATTTTCAATAAGGCTTTAGGTTCCCAAGAAGTTAAGTTAGCTTTGAAAATGACAGTGAAGCACCTGAGTTCTTCTGCATTTCTTTCCTCCAGCTGTCAAAATTCCACATTTTATAGCTAAAGAAGAAACACAAGTACTAGAAGAGCACTGTTACAGCAAAGGCATGTGTGGACTAGGAAGGGGAGACAGAATGAAAAGCAAATACAAAGGGAAGATGGAGAAAGATAACCTAACAGAAATGTAAATACAACTATACATATGTATACATATGCTCTAAATAAAGTGTCCATTTGTGCCAATTTGGCTGTATGCCAAGGAATATTGTCTATCACTAATATGAGTAACAGGCCTCTGTTTTGCTTAAAAACAGCACTTTGGTCCAAGTTCAGATTAAGAACTGTCTCACACGTAGTCCTGAAGAAAAGCTCATGCACAGGACTTTCTGACCCGTGGTAGGCTGGTGTCCTCAGAAGTGGCTTTAACTGGTTTCCCCACCCTGCTTGTTAATGGTACTGGAGCAGGGTGGAGTAGAGGGGACCCAAGTCCTCAGAGCTTCATGGACAACAGTTCAGAGGCTTTTGGACCACAGGAGAGCCCTTGTCACTGTTCCTCTAGCTTCTCCTCCTAAAGGTCCCTGGCTGGGTTTCTGGCATCTTCTTCTGTTTGGCTACAAAATCTTTGAATGCCAGAGGTTTTATCACTGGTATTGACCTTAAAAAACAGATCCCCACCTGAAATAATGCTCTTCTGTGCTACCAAAGTCGCAAAGAGCTGTCACCGAATAACATAAGAATAGGCCCAAATTGTCTCTATCAGATTACTAATTGAGATGCTGTGAAGGGTCTTACTGCAGCATGAACAAGTCTTGAAGAAACTGTAATGAGCTCAGCTCTGCATGATACTGCTGAGCCTCCACAGCAGGATCTGAGTACCTCATGCTTTTCGTTTTTCTTTCATTTTCATTGGGATAGGCTAACGGCATTACTCCTTTTTTTTTTTTTTTTTTTCAGGTGGAGAACTGCTGCACCAAAGGACCAAAAAGCCTGATGTGAAACACCCACAGATGGAGCAGCGAGCTGAGCTGAGGTGTTGGGTTTGCCCCCATTGACCAGTGCCACCATCCTCCCCAGCAAGCACCCAGCAGGAGCCAGAGCAGCATCAGCCACCTGCGGCGTGAGCACCTTCAGTGCAGTGGGATTACGCAAGCACCCACAGTTCCTCAAGACAGTGAGTGGATGCGTGGCAATATGTTTGCATGCTTGAATTGCAGACACAGTCCTGCACAGCATCCTTTCACAGGAGTGGAGCTTTGCTTGTGGTGCCTCTGCCCAGGCCGAATAAAGTGCATGAGCCAGATCTCTTTTGGCATGGGAGCCAGCACTGAAATGGGGCAAGTATCTGCCTCTCTGAGTGCTATTAGTTTGGGCCATCTGGCTGTAGACAGAAGGAGTCAGTCTATGCTTTCAGTTTAGAGAGGCCGGATTGTCTTTGCAGCTAGAAAGAGCTATAAGTCTCTCTCCTTATTTTTTTCCTCACAGGAGAATAAATCCAGACAACATAAACTTACCCTTTGAAATTTCCTTATCCTCTTTTTTTTTTTTTTTTTTTTTTTGTCTTTTCTTCTGGAAGTTAATATCACACTTGTCATCCTCACTGGTGTCTTCTCCCAGCAAATATTCTGGTGGCAGCACTAAAAGTACCACACGGCCACCCCAGCTCAGCTCCAGCAAGCGCTGCAATATGTGCAACAACAGATTGCTCTTCTCTTCAGCATAGCTTCCCTTTTCTGGCCACTTTTCAATACTCCCACAGCACAAAGGGGTGGGAGAAGAGCATGGCTGTCCAGTTAGAGGCTCCTGGGGGACAGCAGGGTCTCCCAGCAGGTGTGGGACCACCTGTATGCCAGGCCCCATGTCTCTCTAAAGCTTGTTGGGGGGTGAGTCAGGGAGGAGAGGTCTGCACTCACAGGGTGGCTGGAGTTGGCTGAGGCTCTGCTGATGTGTGACAGCTTTGGATCTCCTTCCACCTTTACACCTCCATCCAGCCAGGGTGGCTCGCAGCCATCCAGCCATGCAGCACGTGTGTCAGAACTGGCACTCAGCTTAACCTCAGTCCAGTTCTCCTTGAGTCTGGATATCTGTGCTTTATTGTTGGTCTCCAGTCTTACTTTCCCACTCAAGTTATTGCAGCAATGTTAGGTCCTTCTCTCTTGTGCCACATTTAGTTGATCATCTGCTAGTGGATTACTGAAAGGGAAATAATAGTATATTCAGGCTTAATTTCAGATAAAAGTTCACTCTGTGACCTTGAGGGAGCTGCATCACATGCATAGCTATGCCAGCCAGAAAGCTGCCACACTCTGAAGGCTCCTTTATTTCTGACTCCATTACTATTGATTAATCTATAGAGTGAAGTAGCCCAGATGGTCCTTAAACCAAGAATGTGGCCTGGTCGCACTGGGCACCGTACAAAGTGCTCTCCTTCAGTGAACGAGCTCAAAGCAGAGGTGGGGAATGGTGCTTTACAGATCTGGATTTCAGGCTGAGGGCACTTCACAGAGCCACACAGAGAATCAGGTTTGGAGCCCAAACCCAGGTGTCCTAGAAAAGACATGGCAGCTGCAAGCCTCTCCTTTTACAAAACTAAGAGAACAGACCAGCCTGGTTGAAAGAGCAGAATGAGAACAAGCATTTTCCAACATCTTTCACTAAGTTTCTTCATGGATAGGGCCACTAGCAGAACAGATATTTCAGGAGCTAATTCTCTCCACTCTTGCCCTGAAGCAAACTGGGAATGCCATAATGCTATGAGAGTCAGCTGAGGCACACTGGGAGAGCCGAGCTCCAGGTGGTGCTTAAACGATTCCCATCCATGAATATTTTTGAGACCTTCCTGGCATTTATTAGATGATGTGAAACTGCCATCATAGTTTTCATCATCCAAACTTGGCAAAGACATAGAAGGGGGGGAGGGGCCTGAGTGGTCAGTCCCCCTCAGCCCCAGAGAAGGCTGTATCTCAGGGTGGGTGAGAAACGTGTCTGGGCAGGTCTGAGGTAGCTCACAATGCTGCTGCTCTCACTTTGCAGAGGGGGCGGCTTTGACTAGTTTGAAGGATGTGGTGCAGATCAAATTCTTGTTTCTTGTCATCGTAAAGTTATTATTAGCGAAGGTGCTCTAGCTAGGTGGAGCTCATCTCTCCCACCCCATCACTGAAAATGAAAAACCTACTCAACCAAAGCTTTTAGGTCTGCAGTACAGAGCAGCTTAAGATGTAACTCACTAGAAAGGACATTTTTTAGGAGGAGGAGAGAAAGATCAAGCAAAATGAAGCCTACTTTTGATCCATTACTGCCTCAATATCATATTTTGATTTCTTATTTCAAAGTGACATCTGCTACTAAAACTCTTTCTGCTTATTTATTTGCTTTCAAAACTCAGGTTTCAGCTGAAAATAAATGTTTTCATTCAAGCCTAAAGATTTGGTTGCCTCTAAATTAGTTTTTCCCATTACTTTTTGTTTTACAAGGGAACAGTCAAAAAAAGATAGTTTTAAAAATTGTCACATGGCCAGTAAAACTGAAGTAAGTGCAAAGACTTTTTCACTAAGTTTCAGGCTTACCGAACTCTAATATAGATAAGACACCGTAAGTGTCAGCATCTCTTGTCCTCTCACTATCTTTAAACACATAGCTTATTGACATATGCTAAAATACACATGGAAGAGCTGCAGATTCAACAGTGCCAAAGTGATATAGGAGGATAAGCCCCATTGAATGTCAATGGGAGCTCAGAACACCAAAGAAGCCTTCAGTGGTTTTAAACCTCGATTTAAATCTGCACCTACCTGACTAAATGTTATTTGTGAACTTTACGTGACCTTCTGCACTTCAGAAATTTGGTTGTAACAAAATTAGAAGCTGTCTTGAAATGTATCTGTTATGTAAGTATATAGTCCATGTCAAACATCATTGCAGGGTTGGTGATGTCAGATATATTGCCATATGTATCTCGAATACCCTAATCAGGCTTCTGAAACCTATTCAGGTTTCCAGCTTCTTCAGAGATGTTATAAATTAAAAAGCAAAGAGGTGGCCAGCCTCCTCACATGAAACACCCTTCTTGGTATTTGTTTGCTGATAAAAGTTTACCAAACCCTCTAGTGTTATTAAGCTATCAAACTCTGTTTACACTGTAATAATAATTTAAAAATCACCAATGGGAATCTGGCCCTGTGTGAACACATTCTTGTATGACGATTACTGTAGTAGTGAGGTTTGCTCCTAGAAACAATTAAGATATAATTGGATGAGTTGATCCAGAAAGCATATGATTTATTTATAAGGAGGCAGAGGGGGAAGAAACAGCTACTTTCAACATGGCACAAATTAGAGCACGAGAATAGACTACATTATTGCACTCTAATTGAACAGTTTAACGTCTATTTTTAATTTAGTTTTTATCATGGGAGAAAATCACCTAATCATATGATTTCACAGCCTCAATTTCACCTCCACAACTTCTTGTGTGGCCAGATGATGCCACTCTCAAATATATAACAAAGCAACCCTTCATTTTGTTTCATTTGTTTCATGCAACACTGTTACCACTGCCTCCTTTCTCCTTATGGCTTCATTTGCATGGGGTCAGCTTCTCCTACCACTGAAATAAGTTAATGCAAGGTAGACCTCATCATATGGTAACAGGAGTATGGTTTGGCAGCACACAAGAGAGCTAGAGCTCTCGGAGACAACTTAAAAGATGCCCTGGGGGCAGCCAGCTACTGGATTACCCACGAAGCCTTCCTCCTCTCTGCACAGCCAAAACTTTTCTCCAAAAAGCTGATAGGAAGAATACCCTGGGGATTAACCTCCTCTCTGGAAAACACCCCAGTTCATCTCCTTTGCTGCACCACAGGCAACCCTCCTGACTGAGGGCTGGATTCGCTGACCACCTTTTGCACTGCCTGTTGACTGTAAAGTAAGATGACCATCTTAGACTGTTAGAAATACAAAGTTAGGCTAAGATCTGCTTCATTTAGGCCCATTACGTGATTTTATTGTTTATAAAATAGAAGACAAAACATTTCCCTCTTCCCAGCAGTTTCTAAGGTTAAAATATTGAGCTGCTGCAACAGGCCCATGTCTGTCTCGTGCTGAGGCCCCAGAGCAGGAGGCAGCACTGCAGGTGGGGTCTCACCAGAGCGGAGCAGAGGGGCAGAATCCCCTCCCTCGGTCTGCTGGCCACACTGCTTTGGATGCAGCCCAGCATGTTGCTGGCTCAAGTTGAGCTTCTCATCAACCAACACCCTCAAGTCTTTCTCCTCAGGGCTGCTCTCAATCCATTCTCCACACAGCCTGCATTTGTCCTTAGGATTGCCTTAACCCATGAGTAGGACCTTGCACTTGGCCTCGTTGAACTTCATGATGTTCACACAGGCCCATCTCTCAAGTCTGTCAAGGCCCCTCTGAATGGCATCCCTTCCTTCCAACATGCTCACTTGCTGTCACCTGCAAACTTGCTGAGGGTGCACTCCACCCCACTGTCCATGTCACCAACAAAGATGTTAAACAGTGCCAGTCCCAATACCAGTGCCTGAGGAACGCCACTTGTCACTGGTCTCCACTTGGACATCAAGCCGTTGACTGCAACTTTTTGAATGAGACCATCCACACATTTCCTCATCCACCAAGTTGTCCATCCATCAAATCCATGCCTCTCCAATTTAGAGACAAGGATGCTGTGCAGGACAGTGTCATAGGCTTTGCACAAATCCAGGTAGATGATATCAGTTGCTCTTCCCTTATCCACCAAGGCTGTAACCCCGTCATAGAAGGCCACCAAATGTGTCAGGCACAATTTGTCTTAGTGAAGCCATGTTTGTTGTCATCAGTCACCTCCTTATTTTCCATGTGCCTTAGCATGGTTTCCAGGATCTGCTCCGTGATTTCGTCAGGCACAGAGGTGAGACTGGCTGGCCTGTAGTTCCCCAGGTCTTCCTTTTGTCCCTTTTTAAAAATAGGCATGATGTTTCCCCTTTTCCAAGTCAGAGGGAATTTCACCAGCCTGCCATGACTTCTCAAATATGATGGATAGTGGCTTAGCAACTTCATCCGCCAAGTCCCCTCAAAAAACCTGCGGATGCATCTCATCAGGTCCCATGGACTGGTGAACCTTCAGGTTCCTTAAATGGTCTTGAACCTGATCTTCTCCTACAGTGAGCAATTCTTCATTGTCCAAGTCCCTCCTTTGCTTTCTGTGACTTGGGCATGAGCTCGCAACAGCTGGAAGAATCCTTATGTTCATAATGGGCAGAAAAAAACTGGATTCAAAGAAATTCCTTCCTATTTGACATCCTCTCCTCAGCAAGAAAATGAACTGGTACCATGAGAATTTAGGTCCATACCACTGCTCTGGATCAGATCAACAGAAGCCTGGTGGCTTCCACCCCAGTCAGTATGGACTGCTTTATGTCAACAGTGCATAGAGCTGGAAGCTACTGTCAGAGGCAAGGTATATTCACACTGTGTTGATCCTGGCTGACTGGTATCTCCTGATAACTGGCTCAGTATCAGGAGAGCAAACAGAGGTGCAAACAGTGCCTAATTTTGCCATTGGGCACTTCAGTTACTAAATCTGAGACAACCTTCCCATTGAAAGTAGCACATACTGAGTCCTTAGTAGAGCCTAAAGAAAATTTTGGATTACTGCAAACAAAAAATTAGATACAAGCTATTTGTCCTTCACATATGTAAGGAGGTTATGAACAGTTAGCTATGCTGGCACCAAACACTATTCCCAAGCAACATCAGCTACAACTCCAGTGCAGTTTTCCAGCCTGGGTTGTTTTAAAGGACAGAAATCTTACCTACATGCTTTCCAAGGGTGGTTATTTAAAAGTCCAGAGGGGACAAATTCCAGCATACATCAAAAATGGAACTCTTGAAACACATCTTAATGCTTGCAAGATACACTTAATTGAGTCAGTATCCCATTGGAAATTGGTGTTTAATTCTGATTGCATCAGAAAAAAAAAAAAAAAAAAAAAAAAGCGCCACCTTTTTCCTGTAATGAAATATATACTTCAGAACTGAATCAACAACACGGTTTCAAACTGACAGGGTAAACTGGATCATCTAAAACTTGGTGCATTCTGTTAAAAATAAAGATGAGATAAAACACAGGCACCACTGCTTAAAGAAGTTCTGAATTTGAACAAACTAGTTCAAGTCTTGAAAAAGTTGGAGGTGTCTTATATAACAAAGAATCAGCTAAAAGAATCAGTAATAAATAGGTGTCCTAGGCCATATCTTTGGCTGGTAGAACATGCAGACACATCCATTATCACCTTTTCTCTTTTTATATGAGCCCTTCCACCTCTGGCTGTTGCAATAAGAATAGATTCAAGAATCAAAGGAATTCGTAGGAGCAGTGGGGGATATAAGCCTTGTATTATGCATATGAAAAACTCATGGTAACGGATAGTCTTGGGCAGTCTGTGTAATTATTGGTGAATATTATAGGAAGTTTTGGATCACTGTCAAGTAGTAAAAGAAAGAGAAGGAATGACACTTTTAAAGTTTTGTCTTTTTTCAATGCCGAGTGAGTCACTCTACTCTGGCAGTCTGTGAAAGTCACATTCCCGGTTATATTGCTTGGTGAGGAAGAGATTCCTAATGTTCTTAGTGAGTTTGGTGAGACCCAAAGTCAACGTGAAACCTCAGCTATAAACCAGGTCTGCATCTAAACTATAACTCCTTCCTTTACACAAACCTCTGTTCCTATAATAGATGCCTGAAATTGGCATTTTCCTGCATGAGGCAAAACTGAGACATCTTTGAGAGCTTCCTTTTAGGGTGAAGTTATTCACTGGAACAGAGATTACCTCAGCATAATAAAAAGTCCATTTGCAACAATATTCAGATAAAGACTGTGTTCAACATTTTACTATTCAATATTTTTATTGATTTGAGAGACTCAAAAGTACGTTCATCAGTTTGTAGATGGTAAATGAGAGGTCCTGTGGGCTTTGAAAAACAGTCTGAGAATTCAAACTGACCTTGACAAAACAGAAAATTAATCTGGAACAAAGGATTAAAAAAGTAACATAATTTGTTTAAAAATAATAAAGTCAAGCAAGAATAATCAATATTAAAAACATAGGATAGAAATACCTGGGGGTTATAGCTGGTCACAAACTAAATGTAAGCCAAGGGGGATACAGACAATATATGCCTGGGTACAGGAATATAGCTGTTATGTCTCAGACATCTGAAGTCATGCCTCTGCTTCTTCAGAATTGTAAGACTTTACATGTATTTACGCATTTGGGCATTTAGGGGCATCAAATTTCAAGAAAAAATGTGTATCTATTGTAGTAAATGTAGAGGAGAGTGACAATGTGATTAAAAGGCTGGAAATCATGATCTGCAAAGACAAACTGAAAGCATTGCTGGTTGTTCAGTGTGGAGGAGAGCAAAGGGTAGTATGAAAGCAATCCTCAGCTATGTCCCAGGCTGCTCTGAGGAAGAATGGAGTAACTTGCTTTCCATTTCCATGTCAGATGGGGCACAAAATTATTCTGTGAATTGCAGGAAAAGGCCTTTAGCTCTGTCTTCAGGAAAAACACTTTTTGTTGAATCCTATAGCATATGTGTCCGACCTCCACCTCTGGGAAGACCGAAGAAGAGATGAGATAACCATCCATCTTGGATAACTTGGGCAAGGCTGAACCAGCCCTGAGCCACAGTGATGGAGTAGGTAAGTACCTCTTCCAGGCCTGTATTTTGTGGTTTCCTATTTACAAATTTACTTTTAAAATAAAGCTTCATCAAAACATTATTTTACTCTCTGATGTATGAATGGGTTACTGATGCTCAGATTCGCTTTCTCTGGTTTTCTCAGGCTCATTTGTGGATTTCACATTGCAGACAACCTGAGAGCAGACTTTTCACATCACACGATCACTGAGAGCGTGTCCCTTGTTTGGAGATTGACACAGATGAAGATGGTGGTCTCAGAGCACAAGAGACACTCACGATATGGAAGGTAGAGGTACCCAAGTCTTCAAGATCAATCACACGGTGACATTACTTCTGCTTAGTGAGTTGCTTGGTGTCAGCCTAACCTACAGCAAAACCAAAAGAGAGGGAAGAGATGTCCTGTGAGAATTCTGGGCTGAGCAGCCTGACCTCCCTGCTGGAGCTAGCCAAGCATGACCAGCCATGAGCTGTCACAGGTCAGCTGGTACAAAGCATCTCCTCAAGGTATGGCTGGTCATATGCTTGAGCCCTGACTATCCTGATGTTAGTTCCCCAGTTCTATTTACTCATGAAGAGCTTCAAGACCCTGGGGCAGCCACATTTGGAAAGATCACAGCACTCTCAACTCTTCACTGCTGGAGGTCTACATGGAGGCAGAACTCTAAATTTCACTTGGTTTTGGTAGAGATTCATTTCTACTTAATGAGCCTTTATTCCCCTCCCTAAATATTCTCACATAATTCAATTCCTACTCCCATTTCTTTTGAGTCTAATAACTGGGAGTGCCCAACTCAGAAATTATGGGCTTGCTTGCCAACTGCAGGGAAATCAGTATGAAATCAACAGTTTGAAGCCTTGTGGATTGTGTAGCTGCAATGGATCATTTCCTCTGTGCTGGGTGTTCGGATACAAGATCACACACACCTATTTAGACAAGAAGGAACTTTGCAGCAGGGCCATGTGATAAGAGGATCCAGAAACCAGTGCTGAGAGGACAAGAACAGAGTCAGAAGAAGGAAGGGGTAGGAGGAATTTCCTGTTGAACACACACACACTGAGAAAACAAAATAGCAGCCAGAAACCCACAAAACATATGGCTTACCCCAAAGTTGATATTCACTTTTACAATTCCTTAAGGGACAGGAGGGAGGGATGCATACACTGATTTGAAGAATGGCAAACCATCACTCTACCCAAAGCCATTGCTGTTAATGGAAAGACACCTATCCACATCAATAGCCGTGGTGTTTTTAAGGGCTTGATCCAATTTGTGGCAATTGTTGGACAGGAAATCTTCTGTTTCATCCATCAGTCTGGGTGGATAAGGGCCCACATCCTTAGCTGCTGTCCAAAAGCAGCGTAGTTCATGATTGTCTGTACAGATATGCTTCCCCAACACAAAGCTTAGCTGCCTGCCAACAAAGTTCCCTGACTCTAATTTTGGACTAGAGATAGGAGAAACATTCGGAACAGTGTTGCTGTGGCACTTGGATCAAAATGAGTGTTATCAGGGGAAGGGGGAGAAAGAATCAAACAGCTTTTTTCCTAGCATCTCTTCTTTATCTTTCTGTCTCACAGCCTGAAAAGTTGTAGCTAGAACATGTTTTGTTTTGTCTTGCTTTGCTTTGTTTTGTTTTGTTTCAAGAAAAAGATAAGCAGGGGGGAAAACTCCAAAACATTAGCCCAAAAAACACAGCAAACTTTCTGATCTGGGATTTTCTTCAGAAAAAAAGTTTGTAGGAAACCACCTTTTTCTGCTCAGAAAAGCATCCAGCAACCCCTTCTTTCTCTCCAAATACAACAGCTTTCATGGTCAATAGTTGTCATGTTTAAAGCAACTTGGTATATATAGCAATTATCAAGAACTACTCCGAAAGCGTTATTTCTTCTTAAGAATGTCAAAGCTTTGAAGTTCTTACACCGCATTTGATACTATCACTATTACTTCATTTCTCTGGCAATAGCACCTAGCAACCTCAATCATTTTGGCAGATGTTATGCAAACATATAGGCCCATTTACACTTTTCTGCATGTCAGCCAGTGAGCTCTTCTTTTATTGTTGGGACTTACTTGCATAGCTGGTTAGTGTTACCATGCTACCTGCCTCTCAGACACCCTTATCACAGCCAGATCTCTCAGAGAGCTTCTCTCAGTATAAGCAAGCCAAGACTTGGTTGAATCTCTCTTCAAACTGTCATACTCACTGAGAGAGTTTTTTACTTGCCTTTCGGCTGCCCCTTTTCAAAATTTGATGCACCAATGCAGATAGATGAGAAGAGCTCAATGCTTTCTAAGTGCTTGCTGGGCAGTGTGTCATTTATATTCCCCTCACTTTTAGAAACCCTTCTCAGGGCTTTGTTTGCTTTTCAACTGCTGCCAAACATTGTCCAGATGGTCTTAATGTCACATCACTGTAGGTCTTTTATTTTCTAGTCTGTGCTCTGTTTTGTCCTTCCTTCTAAGCTAATGTCTCTAGGACTATTTTTGGCCCCTTACTTCATTTCCTCTCCCTTCTGTACATCAAGCTGAGTGAGTCACACTCATCCATCCAGGAAACCTCCTCTATTACCCCAATTGTTTTGGATTGAAAGGAGGAGAAGAGCAGTCATCTCCAGATGACATTGTTTGCATTACCCTAAGGTGGCTCACCAACGGTTTAGGTACTAAACACCAGCCAGTTACTCCACACACGCACAAGGCTGCCGTAGGGTGTGTAACAGCACTGACTGCACCGCCGGGAATGTGCTTTGGAGAGGAAGCATCTTGCCAGGACCCTGCGGTTATCACATGCTGCTGTATTTTTTAACAGTACCAGGAGATCCAATTGTCAACTATATAACCATGCAAAAGGTACCCATGTGTGCCAATGGAAAACAGTATACAAATGTCCAAATGCAAACATTCAGTTGAGATTGTTCCACATGTACAGTAGGTAAAGAAAGATGCACACGATATTGGGATCGTAAATTCAGACAAGGGGACGGTTTATCATTTTCCTTAACAACATGATCATTAGAAACCTTCATTTCCCTCCTTCCTCTTAGATTCTCTCCTGTATTACAAGAAACTGTTCACTTTAAGTATAATCCCATCATAATTTTCTCTTTCCCATTCCTTTGGTCCCATTCCCAGGGAAGAAAACTTCTATATCTTCTACTACTTCCTTCCAAATGCTGAGGTACTATTTTTCCAAGTCTATTGCTTTTGTTGTTGTCCTTAGTTTTGATGCTACCCTGTCTGCTCAGTTTTAAAACCAAATCCTATCTAAATATCACATTCTTCAAGAACAGGCAGCTCATTCTCTGGGATGTTACCATGAATATTGGCAAACATGAAGGCAAAGAAGTTATTTAAGCCTCAAGGAACAGCTACTCCCACTCTTCAGAGGTGGAGTAGAGAAGTCTTGTGAGTTTTAGAAACAAGGCTGCACATTGTGGCAACCTGAAGTTGTAGTCCCATTTACAACTCCTAGTGTAAAAACCCTGATCCATGAAAGGACTAAGGGACTGGGAAAGATTTCTGATTAAAAAAAAAAAAAAAAAAAGGTTCTGAGTAACCAGTACCACGCTCTGTCCCCAGCCTCTAGTAACTGAAATGTCAGGTGCAGTGACTGATACTCATCATCTGAACCTTTTCCTTCAATACAGTGTGAAACAATACTCAACACCTTAAGCTGTGGATGCCTTGTCATATTTTGATGGCCAGCTGGGGTGATCTGGTGTATCTTGGTGGAAGTCTAATGCTCTGCAACTTTAAACCCAGGGAAGATGAGCCCCATTTGTGTAACTGGGTCCCAACTTGTCATCCCTCCTGCTGTTAGTTGGCCCATTGCACTGTAACCAGTTGTGTGAGAGATGTCTGGTTTGCCAAATCACGCAGTTGGGTGCAGGTCAGAGATGTTCAAACCAGCGCCAACCTACCTCACTCTGGCATCAGAATAATCCCATCAGTGTCATCCCCAAGCTAACACAGTTAAGGGAGCCGAAAACACTTTGTAAATGGAAGAGCTGATTGACAGTACCTCCCCATGTTGTGTTCAATTGCCAGCAGACTTTGTAAAACACAGAGTCAAATTTTTATATTGCTTACCTACCGGTGTAAATAAAATCCCCTCTAATTCCAGAGAAATTACTTTGGAGCCACACAGTGCCACGGTAGACAGTTCCCAAAGGAGACCTTGGTCTTTGCTCCCTCACCCAGTTCTAGAATTACAAAACCAGCTCAGAAGCACTGCAAAACTTTCAGTGGGGAAACAGCTTTTTTGTGTGTACCAGCTAAAACATGCAGCAAAAACTTCTGCACCAGCAAGTTAACAAGGCAGCAAGATGCTGAGGATTGCAAGCCCTGCATACAGATTAACTTTGATAAGGCAGGAAGCTTTTCCCTTTCAATCAAAAAAAAAAAAAAAAAAAAAAATCTACTTTGCAGAAACCCTAGGTTGACCTGATTTTTCTGAAAGCACCCAATTCCCATAAATCAAAGGCACCTGCAACCATTCAACACCTCTGTGAAATCAGGACAAATCTTGGGCTTTTCTTATTTCCAAGAGTAATATAACACAGCAAATGCAAATGAAAAGATCCCTCCCAGCCTGCCTAGTAGTCTCCTGAGAGCCATCCCATATGTCCTAACACAATGCTGTCAGCCAGCTGATGGGATCAAATAGCATCCAGGTTGAAATCAATGCAAACCAGAGAACAACGGTTTCAAACTCGGTGGGCTGAGAAGTGGAAGGTATGCTGCTCCTTTTTTTTTGTTTGTTTGTTTTTCTGTGCAACCATAGGCATATTTTTCATGTTGAGAAAATGAGAGTGAAACTCTCAAAGGTCACACAGCACCCTGCCTGCCCAGCAAGATAAAGATCTGGGACCTAATATCTCAAACCACAGAGACGGCCACAGGAACTTATCAAAGCCATATGTAAAGCAGAGATATATTTTACAAAATTTAAATTAAAAGAAACACAAAAATATATAGACAAAAAAAAAAAAAAAAAAGATATCTTTCCAATCCCACCCCCATTTCTCATCAGGTTGTGAGCTGTGGGGGAATACAGTGATACAGTCTTGGGACTGCAGGAACCAAAATCCTCAGGCACAAAAATTGGCCTGGAATTTATCTTTCCCTCTGTAATACAGATTTTATTTCTAGAAAGCAGAAACAACAACCCTGACAACTTTGGTAAAATCCTTAAACTCTAGAAACTGTACACTAGAAACTCTAGAAATTGTACTATGTTGTACTGTTTGGCACCTGGAGGTTTAGGGACCTGGATCCAGCCAAGGATTCTGTGCCAAGGTTGCAGAAAGACCCTCCTGCAGAAAGCATCAGTATCAGTGCGGGAATTCAACACAAGAAAGGCACATATAAATGGGGGAAGAGTACAGAAACAACAAATCCATTGGTTGACATAGGTCAGAGAGCGATCTGAGCTCAACCCAAGCACTCTGAATGGGGTTTTAGAGGCCTCCTTGGCAAAAAACCCCTTCTTTTTAAGGAAGGATTTGGAGGAGAAGAGAAAGCAGCTTTCCAGGCAGTGGAACAAGTGGGGAAGGTATGGGAGAAGGCATCAAGGTGCCTGTTTAAAAGCCTCCAATCGGGAGTGAGGGATGAATGGGATGTTCAGCAGAACCTGAGAGCCAGAGGAAGCAGACGATGCTGGGAAGAAAAAGCAGCTAATGAAAAGGTGCAAAGAAGATAAATAGCTAAATAGTTGCTGCAGCAATGGTCTGGACAGAAAGGAGTAAGGCAGAGTAGTGTTTGTTAAGGTCAGAGAAATATTTTGGTAGTAATTGACATGCAAGTGTTTTATTTGCATAGGTGGGTAGAAAAGACTGATTTTTGAGGTGTTATTCAGACTGAATAACTGACTTCAGGCAAAGTCAGAGCATGGCCTGAATACACAAGTCTGGTGAGAATCTCAAATCAAAAATGTTTATGAACAGTTTTCCCCCACTCCTGTTACTATTGTTATTGTTATTGTTGTTAATGTTGTCGTCGTAGTTGTTGTTATTATTTCATCAGTTCTAAAGTTTACATTTATTCTCCTTCTGGCAGGCAACTGCCGCAGAGCAGGGATCCCCTGTGTATATATGGCTCCTTTGGTGACCCAGGTAATTATAGAAGTACTTCTTAGCTTTTTGCTTCTCTGGACACCACAGAGATGACATCTCTGAGACAGCAGGCTACAGTTTTGGTCTGTGACTGTGGATCATCACTAAATTGTTTCCTGAGCTCCTGTCACTACTCTGTAAAGATTAATGTGAGTGGAATGGAAAGCAGAGTTTTCCTCTCAGACCCTTCACTTCTGTTGCTTACAAAGGAGGATGAACACATCCCACGTGGTCTCAGCACTTGAAGTAGAGCACGCAAGCCTAGCAGGTGAGAAATAAGGGGCATGTTATTGCACGTTGAGGCGCGGTGGATGGGGAGGTCACTAGCAAACTGAGCACGCAACTCCACGGCACACTTCTCCAGGCACTTCTGAGAACAGAACTGTACTTGAACAGGGCAAGACTGAGCCTTGGTCAGGGACATCTCTTTGTCAAAAAGAAATGTGCATTTCTTACTTTCATACCAGCTAGAAGCAGAACACAATGTAAGTGCTGCCATTGTCCTACCATGCGTTGAATCCTTTGTGTCAAGTAGCACTCAACCTCAGAAGGCAACGCTTAGGCACAGTTGAGGCCATACTACTTGGTCCACTTCACATACAGACGCTCAGAACTATTACATGAGGCCCCTTAGCTTAGCAGAAACTCCAGTGGTACTCTACGCTTTTGAAATGATACATGCAGCAAGCTCCTGAAAGATCCTCAGGTTTTTTGCACTCCAGATACTGAGAGCAACGACTGTCAGACCTTCAGAGGTTTATAAGCCACAATTCACTTCACTGCAATCACCATTAGAAACATTAAAGAGCTAGACCTAACTAGCTATTTATAGAGCGACATCTGACCACCTTCCAATTCACTGAAAAAGCTCAAGGGTGACTCATGTTGTCACTGGAACCAAAGGATGGAATTTCAAAGTACCTGACCATGCAAATCTGCACCCCTGCATACCTGACAGGGCAGCAAAGGGTAATGTGTGCCTCTGGCCATATTCTTGGGGGGCACAAAGGGAAGTAAATCCATCAGAGTCAATGGAGAGGTGCTGATTTATGCCAGTGAAAGAGGCAATGCCTTGGGGGAACTTCACAAATGCTTTAGTCACACATTCCAGTTCATCAGGAAATTTCTCTTGCAGAGACACTGCAAGATGCATGTGTGTGCATGTGTGAAGCTAGCAAAGTTTTTTTATTTTTTTTTTCTGCCACTGGATAGGAATAGCTCTATCCAGGATGCTTATAGACTGTATACCAACTATTCAAACACTAGTTCTTCCCCTACCTTGTAGTTCCATACTCTAGTGTCCCCATCTTTCCATGTTCATGACCCCTACTAAGCTTGTACTTCTTGACCCCTCACATTTCTCATTTTTCCCTGACCAATGCATCTTAACGTTGTGTCCTGCACCACCTATGTGCCACTTCCCCCTCATGTAGCACCTGTCCTGGCAATGCCTCAGGCACTGCAAAACACTATCTGGAAGAAAAACTTAGTGCCACAGCTGCCCACACCAGAGGTCAGCAGCTCCACTATCACTGCCTTATGTTGGGAAATATCATTCAGGAGGTGTCCTTCCGTTGCATTATTTTCTCTCTTTTTGCAAAACTCTTTTAATAGTACTTGGGGCTTTATTGTATTTACTCAGTCTTCCTGGAGGTAATCCGACAGAATGCATAAATTTATTTTTCTGCACCAGCATGAAGGACTAGAGGAGGCAAGAGCTGACTAGTGTGGGATCTCTACTGTGGGGTGCTTACGTGTCTTAAGGCATGCTCCAGCTCTCTGACACATTG
>KL276559.1:72262-85178 GCA_000699545.1 Podiceps cristatus | reverse complement strand
CCCCCAAATACAACAATTTATACTACTGCAGAGCTGTAGATCTCCTTTGCATGCCATCATCCACACATTTTTGACTGTTCTTTCCCCCTGCAATAAGCAGCAAGCTGTATTTTAAGCGTAAGCCACCAGTGTTCGTTGGTTATGTTCCTTACCCTGATTCCGAGCTCCACATTCTCTCCTCCATATACTTCCATGCCTTCATCCAGTAAGCCAATCTCTTGGAAGTACTCTCTATCTACTATGAAACATCCAATCAATGCAGGACTTCTGGAAGAATAAAGCAGCAGCAACCAAAATTAGCAGATAAAACACAAACAATTTTATTACTCAGAAATAGATTATAACTGCTGGGTCAAATGGTGCATAAAGACAGATTCTCAGGGAGGTTTTTCTCAAATCAATTTATTCAGCTTTGTCTTCTAATGTTCTTGATTCTACTGTGAAGAAAACACCATTGAAAGAAAATGGTGCTTATCCATCCCCTGAAGGATGAAGGAATCAGGATGAAGGGATTGAGAGTGAAGAAGGGCTCAGGGGTACCGGTGATAAGAGCTGGCAACGTGCGCTCACAGCCCAGAAGGCCAACTGTCTCCTGGGCTGCATCCCCAGCAGCGTGGCCAGCAGGTCGAGGGAGGGGATTCTGCCCCTCTGCTCTGCTCTGGTGAGACCCCCCTGCAGTGCTGCCTCCTGGTCTGGGGCCTCAGCACAGGAAGGACATGGAGCTGTTGGAGCAAGTCCAGAGGAGGCCACAGAAGTGATCCGAGGGCTGGAGCACCTCTGAGACAGGCTGAGAGAGTTGGGGCTGTTCAACCTGGAGAAGAGAAGGCTCTGAGGAGACATTATTGTGTACTGAAAAGGGGCTTGTAAGAAAGATGGAGACAAACTTGTTAATAGGGCCTGTTGTAACAGGACAAGGGGTAATGGTTTTAAACTGAAAGAAGGGAGATTCAGACTAAATATCAGGAAGAACGTTTATATGATCATGGTTGTGAAGCACTGGCACAAGTTGCCCAGAGAGGTGGTGGATGCCCCATCCCTGGAAACATTCAAGGTCAGGCTGGACAGGGCTGTGAGCAACCTGATCTAGTTGAAAATGTCCCTGCTCATTGCAGGGGTGTTGGTCTAGATGGGCTTTAAAGGTCCCTTCCAACCTAAACTATTCTATGGTTCTAAAATAGAATAAAAATTATTGGATATACATATTCACCAAAACAGCAGGATTACAGTGCTAACAATACTAGATCCAGGAGCCCCATCTTTGTTCCCGAGGCACCAGCCATTCTAGTCTCTTCCCTGCTAAGTCCTCAGGTTTCTTGTCTGTGATAATTAACAAGGATACCCAATGATGCACAGTTTTGTGTGTTTAGCCAGAAGCTATGTTCATCTACAGCTAAGAAAACTAGTGTCTGTAAGCTTATGTAAAAGAGATTATTTCTTGAATAAGAACATCCAGATAAGGTTTTGTAATACAGAGCCAAGAAATGTCTGCCCTTACCAGCACATTGTAACAGTAGTCCATTGTCCTGAACTAAATTTAAACAAGTCACATATCTTTACCAAATCAGTAAGCTCTATTTATGTCATGACCTGAATTAACCAACTTTTACTATGCAGAGCCAGGCTTAAGAAGGTAAGAGTTCAGGCACAGAGAGTACAATTCCACCTTTATGAGATGCAGTGGAGGGGAATACTGAGTAATTTAGCCTCTTCGTTTTTCTCATACCTTATCATCCACAATGGCAAGAAATAAAAATGTCTTTTCTGATTATTACACTAGTATCACGAGCTCTGGTAACAACAGGATACTAATTAGCAGTACAGGGAAAGTCATCCTGCATTTACTGGGAACATTCAAGCTTCAATAAGCATAGACATCTGCTTTCAAACAGATTATAGGAAGTCTTAATCAAAAATTGTAAATTCTACTGGTATCTATACATTTATGCCTTTAACTTGAAATGCTATAGTACCCGCTTCATAACAATGAGGGACTGTTGGTAATGTATTTATTAATGGAGAAAACAGCAATTAAGATCACTTCAAAAATGATGCTTCTTTTATGACAAAGTACTCTGGCTTTTGATGCTGTTTTAAAAGTATTTTTCAGAGTACCTGTTTCCCTTTGTTATAATTCTAGAAGCATATTGGAGGCATGATAGAAGTGATCAATCAATACATGTGGCTTTTTTTTGTTTTAATTACCCAGCACACATAGGCAGTGTATTGCACTGAATAAAAGGCACCAGGGAGAGGACTAGGGAACAAACCTAAACATCTAGTATTCATAAAGGACATTCACTCCACAATCGTCATACAGTACAGAGTTTGGGGATAAAATGGAAAAGTAGATTTGCTCTTTATTCTGAGTTTAAATACTTCTAATTTAAAAGGTCACTGTAATTAACATAGAAGGTTTGCTTCTCCAGGACTTAGTAGAATATTTCAAAGCATTTTCATAATGTTAAGAGAGTTCATTAAGACTGATAACCATTTCTAATGATGTGGAAACTACCACCCCTTTTTTACATACATCTGTGGCAACCCTGTGAATTTTTATCTCCTCCTTTCCAATTCTAGGTCCTGTTCTAACAACCAGCATATGGGTCAGTGCAGTTCAGAGTCTTTAAGCTGACAACTTCCAAAAAAAGCTGTGTGCCTGAAAAGACAAAACTACTGGATGAAAGCTACCCCTTACACTGATTGCATGGAGCCTGACTGGTTGCTATTTAAGGTTCTGCTTTGCATCTGGTGAAAACAGTCTTCACACTTTCCTTCTGCACAGAGCTGGAGTAGGTACCAGTGACCGCCTTGGTATGAATGCGTAGCTAGAAGAAAGGCCTGGAATCTCAGCAGAGCTGCTGAGGAGATTCAGATGCACCTACTCCACTCCCCGTGACAAGGGTATTGTTCTGTAACAGCCTAACAATACTCTAAACATGGTAAGAAAGTACGGAGCTAGACTACCCAAAGCAAGTCTTTGCTCACACACTGTCAGTGGACTGGCATTAACTCCTAGGACATAACACATCTGTAAAGTTATGTAACCATTATGATAAAGAAGATAGCTGTCAGATCAGTTCTATTTATATAATGCATTTGTAAAAACAAAAATAAAAAATCTGTTTCTGGCCCATTACCACTAAATTAGTAGACAAGACATTTGGAAAAAGCAGTGTTGCTGAGCATCCAAGTCTACCATTTCACTTCAGCTATGTGTTTTGCCTCATGCTAATAACAAGGAAACCTATTTAAAAAGATCTACTGGAAACAACAGTTTTCGTGATGACTGTGTAGGGGTCAAGGACAAAAGCTGAAGAGGACACCTCAAGGACATTTAACTATTTTAACATTACAGTCAGTAAAACCTACTACATAGCTGAGACCACTCACCATCTGACATATCTAGATGAGCACTGCCAGTGACACACTAATCTAGGTCACGGTGCCATGTTACCTTATTGGAGCAGTTGTGTTCTCCAGTTTCCACCATGACTTCGGAGGGTTCAGATATCGGCACCACAGCTCCCAGTCAAACCCCTGCGCTGAGAGGGGATACTCCTCTATTTCAAAATTATCATACTTAATGTTATCAAATGATGGAGAAATTACTCTTTTTCTGTTTTCTTTTATCCGCGTGAGCACTGGTTCAGCCCTAAAAGAAGGAAAAAAAAAAAAACAACGTTAAGTCAGTAAAAGCATAGCACTGACAGAAATCAGAACGGTAGAATAGTTTGGGTTGGAAGGAATGTTTAAAGGTCATCTAGTTCAACCCCCCACATAAATAGCAGCTTACAGGGTATATTTCAGAAGGGGCAAAGTCTACAGCTGTTATCTATTCAGAGCTCCCTTTGCTTTGAGATGGGAGTTTTGATAGAGCAGGATATTCCTCAAAATAACATACTGCGATATTTTATCTAGGATGCCTCACTATTAACCTTGATGTTAGCTGGTGACTGGAAAAACTGAGTATCTGCATATCACAGAGCATTTACACCCTTGCTACCAAATCATGATAACTTCAGGCTCTCAATTTTATCAAGGACATCAAGATGAGTGTTAATAATAGATCTATCCTAGGGACAGAAACTCCTGCCTTTTTACCGTTTTTTTTTTACTCAAGAAGCAACCCAGATCCAGACTGAACAAGTTAAAACACATGGTTTTAGTTATGTGCTACTTTTGCACAGAGTGGCAGCCTCAGTGTCAAAATCACACTTCCTTGCTTAAACTGTAGGACATAAAAGAAACATAATAATTTCAATTAAAAGAATATAAATTTGCCCCTACGGGCACAGGGCTACATTATCAGAGGGCCTTTTTAAGGTGCAGTTTTCCAATATAGTTTAAATACATTGTAATTACACCAGCAAATAACTCATACTATAAAAATGGATGTAGATGATGTTAGCACAAATACAGTTTTCATTCTTGTGTCCATGATTGTGTCTGAATCTTCATTAAAAAGATCAGAATGCTAACTCACCCTCTAAATACAAGAGAAACACCATTCAGCAATTTATAAACAGTGCTTGGAAAAGGTGCTTGGAAAAGGTCCCTTGGTCAGAGAAATTCAAGGAGACACATACCATCCCACATTGAATTCCACATGGGCATCAAAGAGAGCGACTACTGGTGCTGTGGCTACTCTCCATCCACTAACCCGAGATCGAATCAGCCCCTCTTGTTTGCTGTGTCGAACAACCTTGATGAAACCAGGCTTATGCGCATTCACTTCATCAACATACTTCTTTAGTTTCTCCTTGAGTTCTTCTGTGGAAAGGAATGAATTACATGTTAACAAGAAGCATCAGCCTGACAAGATGTAAAAAAACCCTGTTCTTTCAGCCACACAGGAGTCTTCACACATGGAAATACTCCCTTTTGATTTAACTAAGAATTCTCAAATAGTCAAGTCTAAAAGGAAGCAAACAAAAAGTAGAACGACCATAAATTATACGGTGGTAAAAAAATCCAGGTGTAACTATTTAACCTAAATGACTGACATCAGAATTCTGCCACTGTTTAATGTTAACATGTCACAAAATAAAGCACTCAATCATAAAGTACCATAGCTACATAAGTGTATATTATGTTACTGCAGCAACAAACAAGATAACCATATTTCCAGAAAAATATGCCCAAGTATTGTCCATGAACTTACTTTACCAATATTTCAAGAAACAAAAAAGTAAGAATGAAATGAATTATTTATCCTTTTCCATTTTTCTTTCTAAAACTTTGACAACTCTTTTATCTCTCTACTAAAAACTTCCATGACTTTTCTTCTTTTCTCAGCAGAGCAAAAGCCAGTAAAAGCACTGGAGGAGAATCATTCCTAATTAAAATATGATAACTTAAATCAATAGCTATCGGATCTCTGTTTTAAAGACTGCTGCATGAGAAAATCCAATATCTAGAGCTGAAATATGCTGTTCACTCTTATTATTAACTGAAAACAGTGTTCACTACTATTTCTTACTAGCATTGCTATGTTCTATTTATGTTATGGTACCACTCAGAATTCCCTTTCTTCCAAATTTCTCCACAAATCCAGAAATGTCTGTGCTGTGATGCAGAATAATGCTCCTGTGGTTATGGTGTAAACTGGGTATCATCAAAACTGCATTAAAAGCTCAATGCTGCCTAGCTCTTTCTGTGAAATCTTGAGCAAGCCACATAATTTCTCCATAATCAATTCCCTATCTGCAAAATGGGATCACCACACTTATTTCTCCTTTTCAGTCTATTTAGACTTTAAACTCCAGAGAACAGCAGTTTTCTTTCTCCCGCATTTGGCCAGTACCTAGCACCCTGGGGCACTGAGCTGAGGGGAGGCGGCTTCAGACAAGGGAAGGCACTAGAGCCCAGCAGAGGAAGGAGCAGCACCCAAAATCAGCAGGGTGGGAAGGAGTATGACTTCTGTCATGCTGGCTGGCCCAAACTGCTTCCCAATAAAATACAACAGTTTTTCTTTTAAACCTAACCAATGAGACTTTCCTCTATTGTTCTGCTGGCGTTAGTGCTGCAATCTGCTCCTCGCTATGTACTCAGGGAACGTTTCTGCATTGAGCCCAGGTAGCTTCTCAACACGATACCCCAACCACTCCGGGAACTTCTCGCCTCAAAGAGATTTGGACAACAGGCACACTAGAATGGTTAATACAACAGAAAATTAAAAGCGAAACCACATTAAATGTTCATCCTTGGAAAGGTGATGTGTCCTCTCTTAGGCTGACAAAGAGGAATAGAGCTGTTTCACAGGGGGTCCTCCAAGACTGTTACAACCCATATGACCTTAGTGGACCTGCTTCTCTGAGGATATGGAGGAAAGGACAAGATGATCAAGTACAGACTCCTTAAATTCACCCCTCTTTATAAAGACTCTCAGATAGTCACCAGGTGTGATGCTCTTGCAGCTGGTTCCACTGACTGCGCATGCCACATATCTTTGTGTAAATGAACTGTCTGCATGGAAGCATGAGAATACCAAAGAAAAGTGCTGATACTTCATTTTTCATAAAGAACAAGAATTAAAAAGAAATAATCTGATGAACATATCTATCACAGTACCTAATTTGCAGCTGTATTTTAGGAATGGACTCAATATATTCCTAGAATTTTCCACATTATAGACTGTATTGCCTTGAATGAACAGTAAGAGGCACTTACACACACAGCATAGAATACTATTCTACTTTGTATTAGATTTGCTGCATGTTGATTGATACTTTTTTTCCTTTAAAAAGTCAAAAAATCATATTCAGGTTTTCTATCATTCTTGTGCAAAGCCACATGTTCATATTGTTCACCCCCTAACACACCAAGATCTGTAGCAAGCATCAAACTATCAAACCAACCACTAGCTAACAGCACTCTAAATTCAAAAGACAACATTTATGTTACTGAAATTGTGCCCACCTAAAAATAGTGCAAAACAATTCTCTATTCCCCAAATGTAACATTGTGGGGGGTGAATATCAAAACATGAAGATCAAAGCTTTATTCTTGGTGTAAGCTGCTGCTCATAGCTTTGCAGTATCAAGACGCTTTATTTGCCACAACAATGCAGCATCGCCACTGAGTATAAAACATTTAAAATGAAAGCAGGCTCTAATCAAGGACTTGAAAATCAGTACCCTTGATAAAGTCATTGTTCTCTCAATTACTTTTGTTTTTAGCAAGGGAGCTATTCTTGCTCCTGTCATACACTTTTCCTAATGTGGATTGACTTTATAAGCTTGAGTAAACACAAGATCATTTTCATAGCTAGGTGTAGTACAGAAATAGGTGGAAATAGAACAGAACCTACATCTTGGCTTGCCACCAGCATGACTTCAGCTGCACATTATAGCTGTGACATTTACTAGGCAGTACACACTTCTAATTTCCTGGTTACACTGCAGCTTTTTGCAAATGAACTGAATGGCCTAAGAGAGCCTCAGGGGAACCTTGGAGGCTCACCCATGGTCAGTCAGTATGGAGGAATCCTTCCCTGGACTTCAGTATCGGCCTCAGGCAGTGAAGGAAAAAAGTTGCATGTTACCTGATCTTCAATACCAGCCCATAAGCAGTGACTTACTCTGTAGCATGTCTGCAGGAGACAAAGCAGTATTTAGCAGTGAGGCATTTTCTGGCTTTTGTTATTTAAAACAGATCAGCCTTGCTTGCAAAGACAGAGTGCTGAGACGAGATTATGTGCACCCTTTGTCTCACAAAACCTATTGGGCAGACTCTCCCAGAAGAAAAGTCTACTAAGAAAATGTCTCATTTTCACTCAGCCACAGGACACAGGAGACAGGTAAATGAAGCTAAAAAAAGTCACTATTTTGGGAAGAACATTAAAGATGCTCTAGCAGGATACTTAAGTCAGTTGGTTTTTATGCATTCCATGTTTTCCTGAGTTCTACATGAGAAATCTGAGTTCAGTTGTCTTTGATAGTTTTAGAACACCCTGCCCAACTGGACTGAATGATGGGACTCTCCCCCTAGAACAGATCATACTTTTTGTGATGGCACTGATGGTCTTCAGCAATGTCTTTTTAACCCATTCTATGTTTTTTCCACTTCTGATACATTGCTTGGATAATAAACAGTCTTTTTCGTTATTTATTGTGCTTCACTGCTTTATGCCACCATAGGGAGAAGAAAGGGAACAAGCACGTGTCATCTTCAATACACTGTTGATTCGGTTTCTAATTATGGAAACAAACAGGCTTACAGACGCATTTGCCTTTCAGTGCAGAATCTTTCAAATAAGGACTCAATTTGACTAAGCTGAATGAGTATCTGCAATTAGAGAGCCATATATGGAATGGGAAAATGGTGCCGAACTAGCACTTGGAAATGTTGCACTCTACTACCTGTCTCTATATGGTACAGATGTCTGGAAAGCACAGCACAACTCTCCTTATTAATGTAGAAAACATAATTAATGTCCCATAATTATGTTTAATACTAACAGAATTAAGTTCCAGGACTTCTAAGAGGTTTCTGTTTTTAACAAATCCACAAAGATTTTCTTTGTCAAGTTTCCCTATTCAGCACGACAAAACAGTCCTAAAGAATTCATGCAAATCTGCCTTCTTAGGAAGGGGCAGAAGTAGGGCAGGATGGAGGCAGGGAGCACAAGGACTTGGAAGACGTCAGCCATCCCACAGCTACAGAGACTGTAATGTGAAGAGATCATTTAGTTCATGAACATCCTTTCACAAACCATCTTCCTTTCAGGATATGGTCTGAGAGAATGGTGTTTTGAGGGAGGCCCTGGCAATGCAACTGCTCTTCTTGCAGTACTGCAGCTTGCTTGGCTTGGCGAGTGGCCAGTTCTAGCTCAGAGGGGTCACCCGGACCACAGCCCGGCCCCCTCTTCAAACACTGCGGGGGGGCTGGGGGTGCAGCAGGCCATACAATATGGACAAGATTTCTCACATATGCCCCACGGAGTTTCTCAGAAAGCACGTCTACAGATCGTGCTCTTCATCCAGTTGCATGTAAGTGGATTACGTTTAGTATGCCTCTACACTCCCTAAATTGGAGAGTTATCAGGCTAGGTGCTCCGTGATGCAAGGGGCCTTAGGCTCTTACTCCAGTGTCCTACAGCAGCTGTGGATCTGTCCCCAGACTTCAAATTTTGCAGTTATTGATACAAACGGTGTTGTCATAAATAATAAATTGCTGCCTCACATTCATAGAGAAGTAGCTTAAAGAACAGGCAATTAAGCCTCACTTTCAGTAACTTTCATGCTTTAATGTACTCCCATTCCGAGTGCTTAGATGAGTCTTCACATCTCTCAGAACAATTACATTTGTAAAGTCTGACACTCATGCTTTGCTGAGACAGATACATTTTACTTTCTAAAACCCCTCTTCTTAGCTGCAAGTTTGCCAACAGAGCTAAAAGAATGAATAAATAAATAAATAAAACCTGTCTCATAACTTTATGCATTTTCTAAAGCCTAAAAGTCCCTGGTGACTTCAGTGCAGCAGAATGCATGCTGGATGTGACTGCCATCTCTGCAAGTCTTGTGCTTTTACCTTTAGGGAGAAATTTATTTCCATGTCAAATGCCCAAGAATTATCACGTCCCTCTTTAACCTTAGCACTTGGCACAAAGACGGCTTCTTTTACTCTGAAGGGAAAGAAATGATTCTTCAATACAGAATGGGGTTTAACGTAACAATTGTCCTTCCTGTTCCAGAAATCATGGATTGACACATTATATGAAAGGGGAAAAATCCTGCCAATTCATTATTTTGATGCTCTAGCTTTGTGTGTTCATTGAGCTGCCTAGAAAGCACACTCTGGTCCCCAGGTAAAGAACTATGTTGGATATTTTCTTGGATCATAAAGGACACTATTAAAGGCAAATCATTACAGCAGCTGCAAAAATACAGCAGAGCTACTACTGCCTGTCTCAGAGCCAAGAGACCACTGGCCAGTTTGCTCGTGGCAAGGATCCCAGGGCCTTGCTGAACACCCTGTGCAGCAGGTCAGAATGGGATACACTGCCTTGCACCAAGGCAAAACAGCCAACTGGCGGAGGACAAGGAGTCAGTACACCATGAGAGCTGCTGCCATACTAGGAGCACATCATCACGTGCATCTCACTTCTGCACTAAAGGCAAGTGAATTGGCAAAAAAACGGAATTTGCACAAACTAATTAATTTTAAACCAATATTTTCCCATCTTCTTTATCTGGTTATTTGTGGCCTAAAGTCTTAGGAACAGGAAGAGCTGCTTTTCCACTCTTCCAATAACAATTACATAGCCTTTAGAAAAACAGAATGTATTAATATAGATAACTGTCTTTCTGGCAAGTAAAGAAAGCCTGTTATACCAGGTTTGCTAATAACCAAACAAACCCAAACAAACAAAATCCCCTCTCTTCCCTCTCAGTCACTCTGTAGGCATACAACCTGAATTCATGTAGTAACTTGAACTCATGGCAGCAGCTAGGCATGTAAGAAAAACTGTTTGCTGCACTTTATCTAATAGGCTTGTACACTGGATTATGTCACTTATTTCACATGCAGCTCAGTGCTTCATAATTTTTATTTTCCTTTCCTCTGGCCCCTTATCTTTCATGCTCAAGTGATCACCTCTCATCTCTGTAGCAGAAGCAGATAATTCCAAATGGAAAATATTTATAACCAGATAGATGCACGTCATTTGTAAAGCACATGTGTACACAGAATGTTTGAAACAGAGGGCAAAAATGCACAAACAGATAACGAGGGCCTGCTGCGCACACGTACTTAATAACCTCATGTTATCTGTAATAGATAAACCACCCAAGGGAAATTACCAACGTGATGCAAGGAATTGATTTAGACAGACCTCAAAAACAAAAAAGCAGTGTAGTGCTTTTCCTCCATTACTATACCTAACTTGTATTGTTGACAAAGATGCATAATCTAATCTCAGAAGTTCAGGCTACCCACATGTAAACCCAGATAGAGTAATGAGCTTTCACAGCCACAACCTTTGCATTCAGCAATCCAAAGTCTCAGCTGCTGTCAAACCTCCCCAGGTCTACTAAGATAAGACAATTCATTCCAGCTCACACCTCAGACTACAAACCAAGGACTTCTTTAGTCTAGCACATGAACAGCACCTTTCCCCCACAATTAAGGCAGAACCCCCTTCTCAGCCCCTACATCACACACTCTCCCGGGAGAATCTAGTATAGAAGAGTGGGAAGCACAATTTGCTTTCAAAGGGTCTGATGGGGGCTGCTTTGATCCATTCTCAGGTCCTCTCACAAACATCATGTCTATGCATAGAAAGAGCTTAGGTGGACACCTCACTGAATCCTCCTCCTGGTTGTAAGGTCCTGGGACTCTGACAGCACAAGAACCACCTATCAGCAAATAATTCCAAAACAGTAATCAGTAAATTAGCACATCTTCCCGCACAAAATAGGCTTTGCAGAAGAGACCTGTGCCAGCAACTACTCCTTGAGCGATCTAACAGACTTGTACACTACTTCGGTTCATTTTGGGTTTTTTTCCTAAATGATGCATAGTTCCAACCCCAGCCATGAAAGTGGGATACCACCCTCCAGATCATTAAGTTCTACCTAGAAATATTGCTACATCTTAACAAACTCCAATAGTACAGGAAGAACAATGAAAATCATCTTTTGGAAACTGTGACAGCTGAACACCATAATATGCAGGAAGGAGATACTGCAGAACGAAATATTACATGTTATTTTTTTTTTGTACCACTCTCTTGTAGTAATGTCTTTATAATAAGGGCTGTAAATCTCTTTTATTTCCCTTTTATTATTTATTGAGTATTGTTCAAAGATAGTACTCAATTTCTGTCCTAAGATGCATCCTGTCATAAGTATCACCCAGCCCACATTCTAGCAGCAGAGTGTCTTGGAACACTTTGCAAGACAGAAAGATAAATTGAGACACCAGATAAATCTGCAAGGTCACACCAGAAGTTGCGAAGGGGAGGAATAGAGCCTGGATCTCCCAAATCCCAGGGCAGCACATTAACACTGCACGATTCCCCTGAGGTAGTGACACTGCAGTTTGAGCCGTGGCCTATATGGAGCTCCGAGAACTCTGTGCAGATGTAAGGGCTCGTTGACATCACTGGGTCAGAATTATGAGGCAGCTGATATCCAGAGCTCTTGATAATACCAACAGAAGTGCACTGCAACAAAGGAATTAAACACAGCCCTTCCATTCCCCTAACAATGCGAGAGATTCACATGCTTACCTCTGAGTATAGAGCAGAGTTTACTAAAGGTGTCAACATCAAGAGAGGAAAAGAAAATAAATCTGCTCTCAGGTGAACATCTCTTGAGCTCTTTAATGAATTTAAGTGTAAGTGGCAAAGCAGGACTAATAAAAAAAAGCACGAAGTGTCTTTTCTTGGATTACAAAATGCCCAAATTAGAAAGTTCTCAACTGACAATAAAAGACAGTTGGGCGTGTATGTGCTTAGCGAACACGCAAACACAAGGTAAAAGTAGAATGGGGACTTTCCAAGCACTGCCAATAGTTACCTACTGTCGTACAAACAACAAAGCAAGGGTACAGAAGCTGCTACGTATCTCTTCATGGCAATACCTAGAACCTGTTCAACTGAAAGATGTTTAAATCTTCAAAATATCTTTAAACACAGACTTGTAATTATATGATCTTAATTGCTCCACTTGACCTTCTGATTGGTGGATACTTGAATTAACCTCAGCAGGACCACTATCCTGTTCTGGTTTACTATGCATGACTGCTCCCCATTTAGGGACAGTTACTGGATATATTCATAGAATGGTTAGGGTTGGAAGGGACCTTGAAAATCATCTAGTGCCAGCCCGCTGCCATGGCTGGGCAGGGACACCTTCCACTAGACCAGGTTGCTTACAGCCCTGGCCCGCCTGGCTTTGAGCACTGCCAG